>CAJHQP010006359.1:0-38829 GCA_905132765.1 Moricandia arvensis | reverse complement strand
CATCAGCTTATTATTTTAATAATTATATTTTTACTAAAATTTTATTACAGCGTATTTTAGAACAAAATATTATATGTTATCAAAAGATACGAACTAATATTTAGCTAAAATTACTAAAAGTTCTTAATAGAAAAAATTACTTTTTTTCTAAAATATACTCCTCTTTTTATAAAAGATGCATATTTTGAAAAATTTTGTTCTAAGATCATTTTATATTTCAGTATATTTTTATTAAGTATCTGGTAACTTGTAAACTTCATAAATTAATTATGTTTGTTGCATTTTAATTTGGGCTAATAGTTTATAGAAATAAATAAACCAACAATGGCATCTAATGGAGAATTTAATATGTTTTCTCTTTTGTTACCAAAAGATCCTATGTTTAATTAAAAAAAAATTTAATTTTTAAAAGTTTATGTTTTACATTTTCAATTATAAATTTTAATTAATAATAATAAGTAAATGTATGTAAAAATTTTTAAATTTAATTAAGTTTATTAAATTCTATTGATTATTAGAAATCTAATTAATACATTTATAAATTCAAAATTTAATATTTTTTAAATAAAATTATATTAATCTACGTAAAAATATTAGAATATGTATTTTTTGAAACGGAGAAATTGCTCAAGTTGGTCGCTTGAGTGTTGCATCGTAGACCAGCTTTGATTATTTTTCCCGAATCCAAACATGGAAAGTTTATGTAGCGTGTAAGTTCTTTGACTAGAATTATTTTTCCTAAGAGCACTCCAATAGTAATACTCATTGAGTATTAATGTATTTAAAGAAAAAAGAAAAAAATAAGAAATAAAATAGAGGTAGAAGAGAGAGTAGAGAAAAAGTTTTTATATGACATGCTTTACATCTATTTAGAATTTGTCAATAGTATGTCACAACCTATATTGATTTTAGTTTGTTAAATTGATTTTACCGTAGGTTTTGATATCACGTGTTGCAATTTACTTTAATGATGAACTATTTCAAAGTACTTTATTTAATTTTGATGAGAATAAAATGTAATTAATTTTTTTAAGATATTTATAAAAAATTTAAAACTCTAAAACGTCACCCTTAACAGCTAAACTCTAATAATAATCATTAAAATGTTAAATCAAAATGTTATATATTTTTATAGTGGTGTACTTTTGTAAGTGATTCTTAACTATAATCTTTGAAAATTTTTTTTCTTTAAGTTTCTAACCATTTTGATTTAGTTAAATATTCTTAAGTTTTAATTAATTTATTGATTTTAATTTCTGACAGACCCAATTTAATATCCGTTCATAAGAGACATGATATGATGTATTTTGTTTTCTCATGGTTTGTAAAGGTACTCGCAAATGCATTTAACTCTAATGGATGGAGACACTAAAGAATTTAGTGTAAAAAGTTTACAACTAATGGTATAGTTACTACGCCAAATAGTAATAGTGGATTGGAGATGGCCTATACGAAGACACATCATATAACGGTCATGATCAATATCATATAGCTCTGAGATTTTTTTTTTTATTTTTAATTCTAATTTGATATACTTTTTGTAAATTTCTTTTTAGTGAATAGCGTATTTTTTAAAAATATCTTTTTTTCTTTAATGAAAATAGACTTAAATAATTTTTTTATAGATTTATAAAAAATTTAGGAAACTCAACCTCTTCTTCTAAAACATTAAAAACTAAAATAATAGATCACTAAAATGTAAAGATTAATATTATTTTTGCAAAGTGCTACTTAATTTATAGTATTTTTAGGAAATTTTTCTTGATTTGGCCATTTTTTCTTTTTGTAAAAGGACTAGTCGTGAATCAACATTGTGTCAACTAGCTGAGATTATTTTTATCCGGCTTAGTAGTTTTATTGGTTTGATAAATTGTAATTAGCTGAATTTGCATTGCAGATATCAGTTACACAGACATTGTTAAGGATTTTTGGTCCAGAAGCTTATTTTTAATCTATACACAAGAAATGTATTTTAATAGAAATGAAAATTTTCTTCGTAATGTAATGTTAATATAGAATATAAAATAATAAGAGACTCATGTCTAAATGAGAGTTATGACAGTTTAAAATATCTGCACTTTAATTTTGTTTATTTATTGATATACAATAATCATTATAAAGTTGTATGATTTGTTCTAATCCAGCGACTAATAGCTATCTAATATTCTTTACAATCATACTGTGAGTTCACTTTTTATAGGTAAATTAAAGCTACACCAAGACGGGTCCTACAGAATATTAGGAAGGCCAACAAGACTGATTTTTTATTACCATTAGCTATTAGGTTATAAACTTTCTTCCAATAGCTATTAGGTTTTTGGTTCATATTTGTCAAATATATTATAACTTTTTTCTATTTTTTTTCATACCCGATTGCGATTAATTCTGCACAAAAGAGTAATACTACATAGGTATAGCAGCTAAATAAGTACAACTAAGCAAAAAATTTGTGAAGCAAGAGAAGATATTTGATAAATCTTAGTTGGGAAAATGCTCAACCATCCGCTGAATTAAATGTTTGGTGTTTGGTCTGTTTTTGAGAAGTGTTGAATAAGGGAAGGGATGAAGCATGTAGTTTCTGTCCAAACGCAAGAAGTCTAGCTTTCTGATTTGCTTTTTAAAAAATTAGTAAACATTATTTATTATAAGAACAAATTTAAAGAGCAGATAATACTCTCTGTTTTCTAAATGAATGTATATTCTGGATCTAGTTCCTTTGTTTCTAAAGATCAATATCTTCACTTTTCTAATGTATGTTCTTATTATGATCTTTTAAGTTTCCTAGAAATATTATTGGTAATTTTGTTGAATTTATTGAATTGTTATTGGTTAAATTTTCTTATGGAAAATTGTTTCTTTTTAAAAAATTAGCACATTGAATTGTTAAATATTATTTTTTCTTAATAATGTGTGAAAAAATCAAAAAAATGTATGGATTATTTAGAAACAGAGGGAGTATTATTTACTGAGAACTGAAAGTTCAAGTTTTGAATATATTTTCGCTTGGGTGGCTCTGACGTCATGTTACATGTTATAGTCAGGGTAAGTCAACACTGGGAATGTAAGGAAAAGAACTCCTAATCAGGGGTTTTTAAATTTTTTTTTTTTGCTTTTTTTGCTGCTTAAAAAAAGAAAAGAATTAAAAACGAACCAATTGCGGGCCGTCACGTGTCAGTGGGCCGTGCAAACAGTCGTAAGTAAACTCTCTAAACTCTAAAACCCGGTTCTTATTTAGCTAGTTTTTTTAGAAAGCGGTTTTTTCTGCACTGTTTCATGGGCCATGATCGCGAACAGTGCAGAAACCTCTAAGAACCCCGGATTAATCATGCTCTATACAATGGAAGACCGCAGAAGAAACGGGTTTGGTGTCCTTTTTCAGATGTCACATAAACATTTTTTGTTGGCCTTAATTCAGGGTTGAGTCTTAAAACAACTTGCTTATGATGAAACATATTAATTATATTTATGGATTTTTGTTCAAATTAATGTGTGTGGTAGAACATGTAACATATGTCGTGATGTGTTTTTTTTTAGTAAACTTATGTGTGATTACATGGTAAAATAAATGTCGTGATATTTTATCCTCTACATAAATGCACATCAACATTGTAATGTAACACCGTGTACTTTTTCATACCCGATGGACATCAACTATAAATGTATAACAAGTAAACCTTGCAATGTTTTATTTTGTAGCTAATATATTTATGAAAACTCATTAGTCCAATAATCAACATTTTAGCAGTATTATATTAGGGACTTTAGCATTGATTCCTACAAATTCTAATATCTATAGCTTTCAGTACAAAATATAATATCTAAAACGAATGATCTACATATGCAAAAATGTAATATCTAAAGCGAATGAAGTTACATATAAAAATGGACTAGAACATATAACACTTCCGTACTACATTGTGTTTATTTTTTTATTATAATGATAAATCGCTCATGTAGCTTCACGAGCGAAAAAGCGATTGAATATTTTAAATGATTTCAGCATATGAGGTTGTGTATAACCAATGTTCAATCAACCGACGGATTTAAAATAAGGCAAAACATTACAGAATAAACGCATAGTTATTGACTTATTTTGCTAGCATGAATATTCAAGTTCGACAAGATATGAATAATAGGGTAGATTTGGATGCTTTTGTTGGACTATATGCTTTATATTGGAATATATCCGATTGGTTGGAGTAATAGTATTACTTTGAATGTGGTCATTAGTTGCATCTGCAACGTGGGATGTGAATCTAGTTTATGAAACAAAGGTTTGTATTTATAAACGGATCATGACGTATGATTTATATAGCTTACGCAAGTAATTAAATAATTAGATCTAGAGTATGTTTTATTCTTTTTTTTTGGAAAAATGTAATATTTTTTTGCGCATTCAATAAAGGGATGTGTAATTCAAGTGGGTGTTTTTATTTTGCCTTCATATATACTGGGCCAGAGTTATGTTAACTCTTTTAAATGAATAATTTCATGGTTTCAAAATCAAAATGGATCATCAAAGCCCTTGAACTATTAGTTTTTCTTTTTAGCTTCAGACAGCATATTTTATACTCTACTGATCTACATATTTCATATTTCTGCATTAACTAAATGACTTAATCAAATGTGTGTAAATGAAAACAAGTGCAACATAATTTTACAGTCAGTTGATATACATTTGGTTTCTTTACGATATAATGTAGCATCCCGAGTTGTGATATTTGAAACGGCTTAAGTATATAATTTATTTGGCTACTATGTCACAAAGTTGACTTACTTTTCGTCACACAATCGTTTAGAACTCTAAGGGTTAAGCGTGCTTATGCTGGAGTAGTGAAAGGATGGTGACCTATCGGGAAGTGTATTCGCGATCATACCTGTGTGAGTGAGTTGCCAAACAGCACGGGGAAAGGTCATGTGGTGCATTGCAGGGTGCGTAAATCACATGCAACTTTGCGAGCCTTGAAAATTAAGGACGCTGAACGTCGATGGATGGGGCCACGGCCGAGAGAGCGGGCGTGGGTGGCGCATTAGCGTGCGGTCGGGGCGTGATAATAAATTTCAGCGCATTATGATTGAGTATAATGGTTTGCGCTTCTTCGACTAGATGAAGTACGCTGAGTTTGTTTAGTAGCTTTAAGTAGCTCTTTCTCAAAACAAGTCACACAAGTTGTAATTCTTTTTGATATTGAACTAATTTAACATTCATTTCAAAAAATACATCTTGGTTCAAAAATCATAATTTGTACAATAGTTTAAATATAATATATGGATATACACTACGATCTTTTCTGATAAAGTATATCAATATACACATGAAGCTATTACGACAGTTCAATTAGATGGAATATATACATTATTTTAGGCAAAGACAGCTTTTAATATAAATATATTTTGTATTTTTGCTTAAACCAATAAAGATACTAAATATATAACACACTACACTATAAAACAAACGAACAACAGTTTAGACCGCGGTTTGATGTTACCATAAAAGCGAATCGACTTCATGGCATATCGCAAAAATAGACTAGACGCCAATTAATTCTCTCATTCAAAATGGACTGAACGCAATTATACACACCACGACGAAGACTAGGTCAAAAGATAACGGACGAAACTCGCTGACCTAAAAACTGCCCAGCCACCAAGACAGTCAACACGATATGGGTAGCCACGCCTCTAGCAAATCTTGAAGCACCTTCATCTGACAAACACATGATCACAGGAAAAAGTAAAGAGAAGATCACATTCGTCTACCGATCAAACAAATATTTAATGCGAAGCTTATCACAAACCTGTTATTTGAAACTGTATAACGGATGTAGATAGCTCTACTAGGTTTAGAGTTTGTGAGGGCAATTAGTCATGCTCCCGCCAGGGTTCGACGCTCAGCCGTTGAGCGAACTTCCTTTTCCCATATCACCATTAGTGGTACTGGGTCTTCGGCCAGGTTATATACCTCTCTGCGGTGTGAAGTGGCCACGGCGCTGTCTGACCGGGCCACGGGAATGCCCGCGGAGCGGAATGAACCTGGATTATCAAAAAACACTGAACATGGATCAATGATATGAAGGATCTCTTAGAACACAGAGGATAATAGAGACTACTTTTCTATTGGGGCTTTAGAACTATTCACAACTAAAGCTCTCAATGTTTCTCCTATATCTCTTATGGAACACATCTCGCATAGAGTCTATATTTATAGTAATGACAATTCCCTTTACATGTGGGATATGGATACACAGAACCTAATCTAATAGATAAACTTCATTTCCTATCTAGATTTTTCTTTTTGTGTTTATCTCTTAACATATTAAATCATCTAAATAATATGTTAGTTTCCATTCAGCTTGGAATTATCCAACAATCACCCCTTAATTCCACTTGAATTAGGGAGATCACATTTCTTGAACTCCGATTAAGCTGCCTCATTTGCTTGACTTAATCCTTGCTAATGGCTTGGTTAGGATGTCGACGCTTCTGCTCAACACTGGCACATGCTCAACTTCGATTTGCCATCTCGCACACACTGATCTCAAGAATAAATGATATCTTGAATAAGTATGTGCTTACTTCTTTCGCATGGAAAACAGCGGATTCTTTGTTAGAGCAATGGCTGCATTTGTTGTCCGTCCTAAGTCTGACTCTCTCGGCTTTACTTCACTTAAGTATCTCAGCTCATACAACTCCTTCGATTCCATATAGCTTGCTTTGTTGCTTCCGTTGCTGCGAATGAACTCTGCTTCGCTGCGATGACAATGCAACCGTTTGCTGCTTCTGCGATGTCGCGAGTAACTAGTGATGAACCTTGGTAATAGGAATGCATGTCCCGACGTGCTCTCCGTCATCGACAGTCAATGTTTGTGACTGCTGTCACTATATACAACAGACGCTCCTTGACCCTCTCTCTTCTGAAGACAAACCAAAGTTTGTTGTTCGCTTCACATACGCAATATGTGTTTGATGGCTTGTCCATAGAGAGTTCTGTCGGATTGTGGATGTACTACTCAGTACGCTTACTGCGTAACAGCAGGTCATGCGTCTGTGTGAAGCAGATATCTCAACATCTATGATTCTTCTGAAATCGTCGGCATTCTGTCTCTGGTTCATCGTGAGTCATGTACACACACTTCCATCTTTGTGTCACACAACAGAAGTCTCCTCTTCATTTCTATTTGCGATACACTGATGTGCACTTCCTAAAGCTCATCTCCTCTTTAGGACCTGATCGAGTTTATTGTTCGCACGCTCTAGGTGCTGGTCGTAACGCCATTACAAAGCTTGTGTAACACATAAACTCGATGCGTTTCTTCTCTTTTCTTTACAAGCTCCCTATGCTTTGTTTCTTGTGGTTACTCAACTCGGGCTACATGGGATTCAACCCATTCTTGTGATCAGCATTTGAACTGCGGATGAGGTAAACTCTCCTCCTATCGGTGTAAAAGTCTCAATGCTGTGCTTAACCTTTTGAACGATGACATACTCATTTTTCTTCTTCAGATGCGTCACACATATTTTTGTGTGTGCTACACAAATCCGAATATCTCAAGTGCTCGATATTAGGTTTCTTCGATATGAGACAATCGTATGGCGTTTTGATCGCTTTCATAGGATCACTCAATAGGTTTTGTCAGCACGAATAACATGGCTTTAGTCGAAAGTGAGTCTCATTGGATTTTGCTTGCTACGAGACATGTGTTACACATGCCTTCTCGCGTGTGTTAACACTTAAGAATGAGTGTATATCTCGCTTCTGCTAGACCATGCGTCACATCACGCTATCTTCGTGTGGTTACCTCGGCATTCTAGATGACCATCTCTTCTTTACCATGTTGTTGCATCAGCAAAAGCTTATATGTCTAGTCGACGCAGGCACCCTCCATGTTGCATCTTTCATCTCTGACATGTAAACCTGCGGATAGCTATCTCTATCGGGTCTTGTAGAGACACGTTTGGAGATCCTTGTTACACGTACAAGCTACCTGCACATGAATCTGTGTGAGTGTTAGTAGACATCTTTCATGTTACCTCACTCCGTTTCTGTTGCTTGTCAAGATCATATGTTATGCTTCAGGTAGGGTATGTCGTATATAGTCTTTGAGTGTCTTCTTCTCTGCTAGTCTTGCACAGAAGGTAACAACGTCAATTTCTATCGATATCATCACACGATCATCAAACTTCACTTTCCTTTGGTGTGGAGATTCAAACACAAAAAGAATTCTTGTGTTTCGCATCAGTGTGATTGCTCGGTCATTATCAAATACCAAACACTTGCATTGCCTTTGTCGATATCAAGATTCTTCGGATCATCTCTTGTCTTCATTCAAGGATACATCTCGTGTACATCGAGGGCATCAGCCTCTTGTGTTTCATTTTTAAGTTGGTTTCTGATATCCTCTCATTGATTTCTTCGGGACATGATTCGCATAGTGACGCGCTTGTCACATCTCCAAACATATCAGCTCGAACGATCTTCTTCGGCTTTTGTCTTCGGTGTGTGACACATGACATTGGTTATGTACCTACCTCGCACTTGCTCTTCCATTGCGTGCTGCTACACTCTAACACAAAAATCTCATAGGTTCTCTGACTATGGTGATGTTTATCGAAACGATAAGTTTCGCTTGGTCTTTCTTTTTGAGTTCTTCTCTACCACGCTCTCAGTACGCTTTATCTTCAACTTATGTCTCAAACGTGAGTTGAGTTCTAGGACTTGCTCAATGCGAACGCTACGATCTGGATATACTTATGTCTTGGAAGACGCCTTCAAACTTTCTTTAAAGCCATCTGGATTCTTTATGTTTCTCTCCAACGAGGCTGCTTGGATGATAACCCTGATAGCTGTTCCGCAAAGTCATCCACGGTAACACTATCCATGCCTATCTCACCTGTTCGAACTCCGTCATCACAAATGTCCTGAGTCTCGCCTCGCGCTTACCGATCAGCTCACGCTCCAGGTGTCGCTGACTTGATGGCGTCCCAGCTGTCATTTTTGATGCTGTTTGTGTTCTCCACCTGGAGAATGCAACAGTTTCGGGAATGGATTGAACAAAAGAGCACATCGCAACATCGTTTTCTTTGATCATGCCGAACGCAGGGTCTATCGTGTCCACACATCATGAACACGGAGTACACCCTCAACCTATCGACCAAACTGTGTAGTTTGTCGAGTTCAGCATCGACATTGATGGATGCGGATCCAAGGTTTCGCGCGTGGAGCCCTATTCACGTCACCATCTTGTGTCGTGAACTCTTGCCTTCACAGCTCAGGATCGAAGCTTCAACTTAAGCTTTGATCGAAGCTTTAACTAAGCTCTGATACCAATTGAAGGATCTTTAAACAAGGATAATAAAAACAACTTTTCTTATTGCTTTAGAACTATTCAAAACTAAAGCTCTCAATGTTTTCCTAGTCTCTTATGGAACATCCTCCATAAGGTCTATATATTTATAGTGAAGGACAATTCCCTAACATGTGGGATATGGAAAACACAAACTAATCTAATAGAAAACTTCATTCTTATTTAGATTTCCTTTTTGTGTTTATCTCTTACCATATTAAACATCTAATAATATGTTAAGTTTCAGAGCTTAGAATTATCCAACATGATAACATAAGAAAACGAAGACTAACTTAATTCTTCCAACCGTATTAAATTGGTTACCAATCAATCAAGCCTTTTAGAAATTTGGTCATCAACCATTTTAGATTCTTAGTTAACCTCTTATAAATATTTGTAAAAACGATGTCTTCACCAGTTTCATCCGCGGCTTAACTTTTGCAGTGATTAACACGTTCAAAACATTCCTAAGTAGTATTTAACAAGAAATGTTAATTTTAATAAACAGACGAAAACTTTGGCCAATCGTATATATGTTTTTTACATATTAGAAGTTTTTTTGATCATGTTGAAGCTTCTACCAACTTTTCACCATTTCATTTAGGCCGCCGTTAACCCTCGAAACTTACATCCTTTTTTATTAATAACAATTAACAACTAAACAAAGACAGACTCCAATCAAAATCAGACATAAATTAAAGAGTTCAGAATATCTATATATACTAGTATAGATTACGAAAACAACCAAACGAAGGTAGCAAAGTTATCACCTACTTATAAGGTCTATAATAACAAGGCATTATCAAGTTCTTACAAACGGATAATTTTAGTCGGGAAACTTCAGTTCACCACCGTCACGACCAGCACCACCGCGATTTACATTTCTCACCATTCCTCCAACTCCAAGAAAATCCAAAGTTAAGTTGTCCGAGCCGCCGAAGTCAACGTCGAAGATATTGCCACCGGATCCACCGCCATTTACGGCACTAGCGAGTTCATTAGACCTTGAAGGTTACCGTTATTATCGTTCCCCATAATCTGCCCTCCTCCAAAGTCAATTAACAACCACACTTGACGAAGAAGCTAAGCCTCTGAACAAAGCACAGGATCGTTGCTTGTGACTGAACCCAATTGAGTAGCTTTCTGAAGCAGTGCCGTGGCTGACACGTTCAAGCTTTCTCCACGGTGATGAACAAGAGCGTCCGTGCTGTATAGAGAAGGAGAGTTGTTGTCTCTGAGTTCTTGGTTTTCTTGAAAGAATCCGAGGTTGAAGAAGCTGTTGTTGGTCGTGTTGACTGGATCAAACTGGATCTGACCTTGTTGGTTCATGAAACTTTGATCGTTGTTGTTGTTCGGTACACTCAGCATACCTTGGCTCGATGAGCATTGGGGTTAAGAAGTTAGGGTTTGACGTTTGGGAGAAAAGTCTCTGCTATTTTCAGAAGATGAAACGTTTAGATTGTAACCCGCGTGAGACGATAACCTGGAGTTAGGATGGTTACTCAAATGGTGGTGGGAGAGAGCGTTGCCACCGTCGAGTCTCCCGTAAATTCACGGGAGCCGGCGCGGTTGTTAGCAGTTGCCATTGACGTGAAGGTCACGGTAGGGTTTCTAGCAGTCTCTTGTATCAATGCATCACAGAAAGCCCTGTGTGTAATGTAACTATCGCGTCTGCAAAACAGTAGCCCAAAAATAAAATAATATATATGTACTAAATAGCTCCCCAAAAAGTTATAAAAATGATTATATGTACTAATTATATTGCATATATTGACGTGAATCATCATTAATGAATGCTATAGTTATTGTGGCTACCATTAATAGGAAAGAATAATAGAAGAATTTAGAGGTCGAGTCAATTGCTTATTTAATGAAAGAGCTTCTTCATTTAATGTAAAACCCAGGAATGATAATATAAGTCAGTCACATTCTACAATAACGTATTTAACACAAACTATGAAAATAAAGAAAGAAACCCTAGAACGGCATTAAAGTGTTCACCATAACACCTGCGATGAAATAAGTAACGCACTCTTATCAAATAGTCCCTCCGTTTTTTTATAATTGACGTTTTAGGGGAAATTTTTTAATCCAAATTATTTGACGTTTTCAATTTTCTATGTAAAATTTATTAGTAATTAATGTTAGATGACCAATGATATTATAGTTTCTATTTTACTATTGGTTGAATTGTGGTTAGTAAATAATTAATGATGTTTTTGTTTAGAAAATGATAAAAAATTAAATGTTTCTTAATCTGTGTGCATAATTCTAGAACGTCAAATAAAAAAACGGAGGGAGTATATATTATATGTATATGTATATGTTATATGTAGATGTCTAGAGAGAGAAAGAGATAAGACAGGGTCCACAAAAGAAGAGGAGTTTCATAAAAAGGGGAACCTGCAAAGTGAGAAGAAGAAAACAAAAGTGGGAATGGAAAAACAGATCCAACTCATACATCTGACCAAATTTAGGCATCTTTTTAAATTTTACTTTCTCTTCACTGTCTTTCTCTATTCACTACTCTTCAGTACCCAAACAAATAGTTGACCAAAAAAAAAACAGTAACCAAACAAATACACTGATAGATTCTATGTATATAGTCACTATATACACTTTATGGGCGGTGTACTCGAGGTTCAAATTACGTGGAGAGTATATAAGATCACAGTTACAGATGATATTTAAATATTTGGTATCTTTATTTGAATTAGTATATAAGCTAAGTCTTGATGCAGTGTTGAATTAATGCATCCTTTTTACTCAGAATAGAATCAGTATA
The DNA here is from genome assembly GCA_905132765.1 of Moricandia arvensis. Lineage (NCBI taxonomy): Eukaryota > Viridiplantae > Streptophyta > Magnoliopsida > Brassicales > Brassicaceae > Moricandia > Moricandia arvensis. Next base: position 26,700 of record CAJHQP010006359.1, on the reverse strand, counting down.
ATACAAAAAAATGATGGTCATTCTTATATACTTTACCAAGATAAGAGGGTATATCTAGATACTATACACACATATAAATATTATACGTTGCATCACTTAGCCCAAATAAAGACAAATAATTTAAATGAAATGGATGGAGATCAGTTACCTAGAGAAGATGGTACACAGTCACATCGATACTCTTTAGTACCACAAGTCTTAGAGTGAGCTTTCCAATCCGATTGAACCGCATAACGCTTAGAACATTTTTCGCATTTCCACTTCTTTTCTCCATGTTTACGATAGTAATGCTTCTTGACTCCGGTGAGGTCTCCAGAGCACGTGAGGGGTCATGGTGGACGCACGTGGGTTCCGGACAAATATACACTTTCCTCTTCACTTCTTTGGTTGACTTCTGTTTGAGCTTCCATGGAAGATTGTGTCCTCTCCGGTGAAGCTGTAGATTTTGTTCTCTTTGAAACCCTTTCTTGCATACATCGCATATGAATCTGTTTGTAGCCATTAGTGTCGTTGGAGACAACGCTACTACTTCTGCATCAGGATCTGTTTGATCAATTACACTTAATCAGCCAATCCGGATTCAAATTAATTTTAACATATGAGGACATCACGCCAATAACAACAATTACAAACATGAAAGTAAACCAATCATACTATATATAATTTTTTTAATTTGATATAACGCTGACAGCATAAATATAATAAAAGGCTTCTTTATACAAGAATATAAAAGATTAGGGTTCTTGTTTATTTTTTCTTCAACGGAATATCTTATCATAAATGTATAATGTAATAAGAGGTACTTGCTTGGGTTTCCTGTTGGTTTCTTCGTTTCTTGGGTGTGAGTCGAGGAGTTAGGTTGTTGAATCACTGACATAAAAGTATCTTTCCGGTCAAGGCGTTATCTCCTGCACCGGAGCCGGGTGATAGAGAACGGCTGAGTCGGAGGATGATGAAGAAGGATAACGCTTGTGCTATATGATGATGACGACATCTTTAGATCTTCTTCTTTGCGGGGAAGAGAGTAATAATCTAAAAATAACCCATAGAAAAAGTTAAATAAATTGTGAAAGAATCAAATTATCGTTTGGGAAGAAAACGAAGAGAGGAATTAAGACAGGAAGAGTCCATAGAGATTGACGACATGAAGAATTTTATAAAAAAAAATCACTAAAAGACATGAAGGTAACAAAGAAAAACAAATTAAGGGTTTATTTTTATTTTATTTTGTTTGTAAGCTTTTGTAGGTTGTGAATTTTATTTGGATACCTGAGATCAAGAGAAAGCAACCAAGAAGAAGAAGGAAGGATAGTCAAAAGCTATAATCGGAGCTGAAGAAAGGACCAAGAAGAAGATGCATGATGATGATAAAGAAGATGAGGAAGAAGAAGACACTATTTCAATATATGTATATATGGATATTGTATGGTATATAATACAAAGACAAACCTCAAAGCCCTACCTCTCTCTCTCCTGTTTTGTGTTCTTCTATTTTCTTTTAATAAGTCATATATGATCTTGAAAAGTATGTAGCTGAGGTCCCTATCTGTCATAGTTTATTTTAAAGGAAAAAACTTTGCAAATTGTTTTTATACAATTAAGAAGAATGATGGTTCCATTCAAAAAAAGAAGAAGAATGGTTACGGTTTGGGTGTCACTGTTAAAACGGTGAAATGTGTCCACATGCGGGGTGTGGTGTGGGGACCTCATTTTTCTAATTCGTATCTTTCTGGTGGGCTTTAAGACAAAACCCTCGTTTTCTCTTCATTAAACGATTAGGTTTGTTGTACTAATTTTATAAAAATCTAAACTATGTTTTGTAATTTAATACACATATATACACATGTACACAGTATAAACACCTATCATATAGACAATAATTGTTGATCCAAACTAATATATTACTTTGTTTTTTAGTTAAAGAGCTATAATATTTGACAAACAATTATTTACCCCAATTTTGTAAAACCAGCTAACCTAACTATAAGATTAACAAAAAAAATTGGAAGAGGCTGCTCTCCACTAACGTTAGAGTCCCTTCTCTTTCATTTTCTTTTTCTTTGTTGGGTCCTCTGCTCTCCTCTCTCTAAGATGTTCAAATTAACAGATTTGGTGTTAGTGGCTGGGAGGGTTTCTCGAGGGATGGCGAGGTTAAGGGGTCTCGCGTACGTCTTGTGGAGTCAGCTTTTAGGTTCTAGTATGCAATATCCGACGATTTTTTCTTTCTAAATTCGTTCTCTTGCATGGTGGCGGTGCGTGTGGTGATTTATGAGATCATCTGTTCTGAATCTTGTCTTCCCGTGTGGATAAATCTGTTTGGTGGCGTTTGTGAAAGTTACCAGTGAAACTACGTGGAGAACCTGTTGAAAATTAACTTTGTTTCTTATTTTTCAGGTGGCTCGTGTGCGATATCAGAGAAGTTTCCGCTTCCAGGATCCAACTCTTGCTCTCGTAAAAGACACCCCTTCTCTCCTCTCCTCTGAAAGGCAAACCAGTTGTCTTGTGATGGGACAGTCGGATTAAGTTTCGCTCCGGGCGATGTGTCTATCAATGTTGATTTCGATAGATCCGGTTAATTCCGATTTAGAAAGTGGTTCTTGTACTGATCCCTTTATATATATATATATATAAAATATTAAAACATAACCTTTTTTGGATACTTAACAAAAACTACGAATCGAATCCACAACTATTGAACTTTAAGATCTCAAAACGGCATCTTCAATGCATATATAGATCATTTATTCTCCTTTGTGGACCGGACATCTTCAAAATTATGGTTTCAACATATCTGATACTTGTGTATGAAAAGGTGGCGTATCTAGTTTCCAGTCAATATATTAAAACTACGTATTTTTCATTCTAAAAACTGTTGTTATAAAGTGCACGGAATATTTATTTTTAATAAAATAAACATATGAAATTCTTAACAACACAATTTTTTTAATGATTGTGTAAACATGCATCGAAATAAGTATTTGTTTCTATTTGTAATATATAACATCTATGATATATCGATAATTTTTAATTTATGTAATTTGTTGATTATTCATATTATATATTATGATTGAATACTAAAGCAATCAAAATGATATATTATATAACATATTCATTAATTAATAATTTTTAGTTACATTAATCATTTTGATGTATTAATTTATAGATTAAAATACAAATAAGTATGTTTATGTATATTAATAAATCTATTTTCCATAATGAAATATTTTATTTCAAATAATTCACATATTTTATAATAAAATAGATAGATTTATCTTTAAATTTTCTTATAAGCCAAATAAACTTCCTTCTATATTTTTTTGAGGAAAATATTAAATTAAAATTTAGTTATTGTATTCTTATAATTCACATATATATATATATATATATATTGTGAATAATATTAATCATCAAATGATTTAACATATATTTGAAAATAACTTTATATGTTTTACTAAAACATTTATTATGTGAAATGAAATAATAATATACATAAATATTTAATATTTAAATATTTTATATCACATTTTAAATAAATCTGTTTAGTTTTATTGTAAAAATTGACTAGAGAATATTTTTCTTAGAGAATAGTGGTAAATTTAGTTAGGAAATATGGTAGGTTTGTTTAGTGAATAACCTAACAAATAATGATTTATAGTTAATTTAATTAATAATTATTAAATGCAATGAATTAAGTTGTAATTATAAAGTGAAAAAGTTTATTTTCAAATACTTCAATTTCAATAATATAGATATATAAATTCTGTATATGAAAAGGTAGCTTGATGTTGTATCTTATTTCCACTCGATCAAAAATTATACATTCACACTAATTCACTTTTCAGTCGCTGCGGGAAAAATTGGTAACTAATTCACTTTTTATGTCTCCAGAAATGTGCTAGCGATTGAATTCATCTTCAAACGGTTTAGTTTGTCTCTGTCGTAGTGTTATTTTTCTGACGTCGCCTGTAGTCGCAGCGACTGTAAAAAGAACAAGGCAATATTGCATACGAACACACACACACAATATAAGGCACTACGATGAATATTATTTCAAATTCTCTTTAAAAGGTATGGTAAGGAAAAAAAGGATGCAACAACCAGCCTAGAGCATGATTAACCCTAAGAACTTCTAAGGGGTTCTTATTTTTTAACTTTTGAAAAAAAAAAATCAATCGTAGGCCGTCACATGTCACTGCGGCTCGCAAACAGTACAAAAACCCTTTAAGAACAACTTTAATTAAGAGATTTAGGAGATGGTTCTTAAGGGTTTTGGTGGATCCCACCCGCTAAGAACCCCCTTTAATCTTGCTCTAAGGCCCGATTATTTAGGATAGCCCAACTGTTTACTTTTGTATTTATTTATTTTAGAAACTGTTTTATTTTAAACAAAACTTGTTGAAAAGAAATGAAAAAGCTTGCCCAACATCGATTGTTCTTTTCTGTATCGCACGCAAATTAGACAACTGGGCCTTCTATGAATTGATTCGGGCTCATATATAATACTGCGCTGGTAAAACAATTAATAAGGCCCAATCTAAAGTCTCGTAATAGAGAACTTGATTCGTCTGCGCGTTTTTTTAGCCCGCTAAGTTTTCGGTGATGATGCCGTTGAGATTAGTTCTTACGAGGACGAAGGTGGAGAGAAGATGAAGACATGGCTGGGAAAGCAAACCAAAATAGCGGGTTTGGATCCGTAGACACCATAATGGGCTATTTTAACTCTAACATTTCTACCAGATCAGTTCTCTCTATTAGGGACAAAGGTCCCATGTCGGTTGTTGGAAGGGATCTTTAGCAATATATAAGATAGATGGGTCACTCCACTTATCACCAATTGATTTTAGGTTGGAAGCCCATCTAGCTTAACATGGTATCAGAACCACGATCCAAGCAATCCAACCCGATCCATTATCGATCCTGCCCAAAGTCGGCCCATCGATCTTTGCCCAAACATTCCGAGATTGACGCTCAAAGAGCCATCATCTCGAGGGGGCGTATTAGAGACAAAGTCCCACATCGATTGTTGGAAGGATCCTTAGCAATATATAAGATAGATGAGTCACTCCACTTATCACCAATTGATTTTAGGTTGGAAGCTCATCTAGCTTAACACTCTGAACCAAGCATCCGAGTACGTCATATACATAATTACATCTAATTTTCATGTACTCTCTTCATTTTTCACCTGTTTTGTTCCCTTTCGTTGACTAGTTCAAAAAAAGTTTAATTGATTTACAAGATTACATGAGTATATAGTCATGAAACTGTTACACAAGTTGTGGGATAAGTCCACAAATATATGTAATCAAAATATTGAATCTTCTTGTTTGACTAACCACTTCCCCTTAGTGATAGCATTGAGCTGCGAAACATCAAGACTGGACCTGAAGCACTCGAACAATGAGAATGGTAGTCCTTTCGTAATATGTCTGCATATTGTGAAGATGATCGAAGTGATGTACTCGTACCTTTCCCATTATGTACTAGGTGTGGACATAAAATCCAAAACTCAAAATTTAAATCGAATCCAAACCGAAAATCCGACCGTTATCCACCCAAAATGTAAAAATGCCCAACGGGTCTTGTAGGATGGTACAAAAATCTCTAAATCCAAAGTGTTATTAACCGAACCCGAACGGGTAACCCGAAATATCCGAAATTAATAGTCAATATAAATATTTTAAATATATATAATATATTCAGTTTAATCTTTATGTTGATATGATATATATATATATATATAATAAAATTACAATAAAACAAATACCTTAACTATCTAATTAGTTATAAATAAGTACTTTATAATTTCCTTTTTCCATGATTGATCTAACATTTTATTTTATTTTTATTAATTTATGTGTGGATTAATTTCTATTCAATTTAATTATTTTATTTTATGTTTGTTTAATTTTTTTTATTTTGGATATATCGAACCGATATAATCGAATCCGAACGATATATGGTTACTTTATGGGCTTTACGATGCAATACAAATTTGAACCAAACCCGAAGTGTTATTATCAGAACCCGACCCGTACTAATAAAATAGTAGAATGAGACCTATGAGTGTAAACCCAAAAACTCAAAAATCTGAAATACCGATCTGAACCCGAACGCCCCTGCCTAGTTTGTACCTTTTCCTTGTCAAAGTGTATGTCAATCTCAATGTGTTTAATGCATTGGTGCTGAACCAGATTGGATGAGAGATAGACGGAACTGATATTATCAGAGTACACAATGGTCACGTGTTGGAGAGGATAGTGCATCTCCAGCATGAGGATACATAGCCAACAAGTCTCAACCACCGCGTTAGAACACATTTGTACTCTCCTTCTGCATTAGAACGAGACACTATTATTTGTCGCTTTGCTGACCATGAGAGAAGGGTTATCGCCTAGAAGACACATATACCAAAAGTTGATCACGCGTGGTAGAACAACCATTTCAGTCTGCAACGGAGTAGGTTGTCAAGGTCATGTTCTGTTTTTGCGGGAGTTGTAGACCTTTATCTTTAGTTCCTTGTATGTATCTTAAGATTCCCCACAAAGCTTGTAAGTGTATGTCTCTAGGATCATGCATAAATAAGCATATTTGAGCTGCATATGCAATATGAAGCTTTGAGAACGTCAAGTATTACAAATCTTAATCTAAGATTTGATACTCTCTAGGATTGTTAACTTGTTTTTCAATATCTTCTGCCAATTTTGATTTTAAATCTATAGGAGTAGTAACATGTTTGCAGTTTTGCTTTCATGCTCGAAGTAGAATTTCTTCAACATATTTGCTTTTATGTAGGAACACGCCTTTGTCACTGTGAATATCAGTGACTCCCAGGAAGAAATTAATTAGACCAGCGTTAGTTATTGGGAATTCGAGTTCAGAAGTAATAATTTTTTTGTCAAAGGAGGAGATCATGAAGTGATGATGATGTCATCGACGTAGAGAAGCAAGTTGGCTAGTTCTTTTCCCTTCCTGTTAACAAGCAAAATAACATCTCTCTTGCTTTGCTTGAAACCTTGATTAGTGATAAAACTGACAAATATAGTAAGGTTTCGAGCATTCCACGCATGTGCTTGCTTCAAGCTGTATATAGAATGCTTCCATTTGCAAACATAGTCAGGTTTTGATTTGTCAATGAATCCAGGCGGCTGAAACATATAAACTATCTCGTCTATGTTTCCATGGAGTAAGGCATTCTGCACATCCACCTTGTTGACCGGCCAGTCATGAGCATGGGCGGAGACATGTAGGATTGTTTGAAATGTGGCTGGTTTGACATCCAAGCTAAATGTTTGAGAGAAATATATTCCTCTTCTTGCGATTTTTCATTTGTGACAAGTTGAGCTTTATGTTTCTTAATGATCCATGTGCATCATACTTATGTTTTTGCAGCCACATTGAGCGTCTGATCTTAGTCTTTTTGGGTCTAGAGACCAAATCAAAAGTATCAATCTTAATAATAGCATCGTACTCACAGTTCATAGCTGGATTCCAATTTGGATCAAGAAGAGCTTGTTTATGGCTTTTAAGAAGAGTTTTTATGGATTTTAGGAATAGAGAACGTGTTTGAGTAAGATGAAAAGACATGTTTAAGCTTGCAAATTCCATGCTTAGAACGAGTGGACATCGATTGTCTTAGTGCCTCAGAGACTGTAAGAACATGTTGAGTAGACGCCGGTGGAGTTGATATCCCAATATCTTCTAGAGAAAGAATAAAGTTCTTTGTGAAGTAGGATGACGTATCTTGCTTTGAATAGAGAAATCTTAAGTCGAGTCTGGAAGATGAGAAGAATCGTTGTATGGGAAAGATGTTTCATCAAAAGTAACATTGCGAGAGATGATGATCTTTTTGTTTGGAGATTGAAACATCTATGAATGTAACCATAATATGCATCGTGATGAGCGTGGAGCTTGTAATGGTAGCATTGTTTTGATTTGGATAACATAGGTAACCAAAAACTTTAAAGTGAGAATAGGAAACTAGTTTTTTAAATAGTGGTGTATGATACCTTTTTGTTGATGGATTTAAAAGGTAGGAGATTGAGAGTGTGGACGGAGACATGAAGTGCTTTTACGCAGAAAGTAGATGGCAGATTCGTCTAAAAGAGAAGCATACAAACATAACTTTTGAGTGTACGTATCATTCTTTCAAATCGTCTGTTTTGCTAGGACATATAGGGACATGAATATCTGAAGATTATTCCCTTGCCTGTGAAATGTCATTATACTTTGAGTTGTTATACTCAGTTCCATTGTCGCATTGCAAAGACTTGATCTTGGTGTGGAAGTGGTTTTCGACAAAGTTGGAGAAGAATTTGAATTTTTTGAACACTTTTACTTTGGATCAAATTGGGTATACCCAGAGGAAATGAGAGTATTGATCCAAGAACAGTACATAATACTAGACTCCACTTAAACTGAGTACTAGTTATGTCCATAAGTCATAGTGGATTATGTCAAAAGGCACAATGACAATAATATCGAAAGTAGAGAAATGTAACTTTTTTTGTTTTACCAATTGGCACACATCACAAATTGGTTAGAGATATTCTTTATTAAAAAGTAAAACATTAAATGAAAGTAGAGAAGAAAGAAGCTGATTTCTCAAATGAGCTAAACAACGGTGCCAAGTTGTTGAAGTAGTGGAAATGAAAGTTGAATGTTGAGAAAGGAAGTCTTAGTTGTTGAAAGGAAATACACAGATACATATCTCCAGTATTGTCACTGCGGTAAATCGTCTAACAAGTTTGAAGTTTCTTCACAGAAAAACTATGAGGGTCAAACTCAACAAAACAAGTATTATCTTCTGTGAACTTTTGAACATAGATAATGTTCTTTTGATAGAGGCAGTAACCGAAAATGATGAAATATTTAAAGAACGAGAGATAGAAGGGAAAGAGAAGGAACCAGATTGCTTGATAAGAACCCTTATTGGGCGGTTGTAACTATATTTCCGGTGCTAATATTAAGTATGGACTTGAGATTACCTACTGAGTTTTGCTAAATGAGAGGTGGCTCCAGAGTCCATGTACCATTAGTTGTCAGGCGTACCCATTAAGGTCTTCGTGTTGAATGCTGAGGTGAAATCTGTTGTTGGTTCTGGTTGATGTCCGCTGATTTTTCCTCGAGTGTGAGTCAAGAGCGCTTGTTGTGAAGGGAAATGACGAGGACCAAGTAATCATGCGTTTTGCATTTGTTGTGGTTATTGTTGTTGCCCCATTGATTCATCTGCAGAGTGGCCCAATACGAATAACCATTGGGCCAATACATAACTCCCCATTGATTGTACATTGGTCGTTGATGATTGTTATAGCTGCGACTGCGACCTCTGTTTTGCCTTTTGCAGCATCTGTTGTTGTAGAATCTATGTTGCTGTGGTTTGGACTTTGATTCTGAGGTGTCATAGAAACATTGAGAACCTTGTCAGCATAAGAAGAGTCTTTGAAGGCATAAGACTTCTTGCCTTTTTTTAGTTAATCTTATTCGAGAATGAGCCTCGACCTTGGTTCTTCAAAGCTGTGGAATGGTTGATGATGAATTATCACATTGATGATTTTGTTGTATTTGGCACTTAATCCATTCAACATGTAGATGACAAAGGTCCTTTTTAAGACAGGGGAATCTACGTTTGCTAGGAGACCCATGGTGGATTTGAGATTCTGACTATAGGTGTGAATGATTTGGTTGCCTATCTCTTTTATCTTGAGATCATGATCGAGTTGGATGTCTCTGGTTCTTTCTAATTGCGCAAAAATTTCTCTATGAGAGTTCAGATCTCTCGAAGTGTGCTACCTGTTTTAAATGTGCTCCGAAACAAGTTCTTTGAGAGCATGCTATACAACCATAATTTTACCAGTACATCTCTTTTTTCCATTGTTGATCATTGTATCATTAAGATGTCCTGAGACATCAAAGCTTTTACAATGATTCAAGAAAAGTTCCCTCGAAGTTTCATAGTTATGATCATCGATGTCAAAAATGATAGGGATGTGCGATTTGATGTTTGTAACACCATAGGCTCGCTCGAGAGTTGCGGGTTGAGCATCCATTATCGCAGTAAGAAAGAGATTGATTGAAGAGAGAGTATAAATTTAAAAGAAAATAAGAGAGAGAGGAGAGAGAGAGAGAGAGAGAGAGGAGAGAGAGAGAGAGAGAGAGAGAGAGAGAGAGAGAGAGAGAGAGAGAGAGAGAGAGAGGGAGATAGAGGAGAGAGAGAGAGAGAGAGAGAGAGAGAGAGAGAGAGAGAGAGAGAGAGAGAGAGAGAGAGAGAGAGAGGGAGAGAGAGAGAGAGAGAGAGAGAGAGAGAGAGAGAGAGAGAGAGAGAGAGAGAGAGAGAGAGAGAGAGAGAGAGAGAGAGAGAGAGAGAGAGAGAGAGAGAGAGAGAGAGAGAGAGAGAGATGATTTAGGAACATGAACCCTCTGATACCATGAAAGTGGAAGAATTTCCCTTTAATTGATTTACAAAATTTTATGAGTATAAATTCACAAAACTGTTTGCAAGTTCTAGGATAAGCCCACGAATTTAGGTAAACAAATATGGAATATTTTGGTTGACTAAACACAATCTTCTAATCACAAAATAAAAACTACAAATCTCCATGTCTCTTTGTGTATTTCTCCATCTGTGAATCAGAAGAATGAATCACATATTTGTTTGTTTTCTTTCTTCTGCAATTATTTGGTTCTTCTGAAAAACTTGATAATTGATTTGAAATGCATAAAATCGTTTATTGCATGCCTTCTGATTCAATTTTTCATTAACTTATGTTCTTTTTGCATGTTTTATGTTTGTTTTTTTCATTGTTCTGTGTAATTTTTCAGACTTATTCTTCACTGACATATGTGTTTTTATGTTTACAGATGGATTCAACATCATCTTTTGATTGAGAAAAAGTAAAAATGAAGATGAATGTTCATTTTGTTAAAGATCGTTTGCATATACTTAGGATATTTGTCATTTTGATTTGCTTATAAGGTTTCTTCGTATTGTCTAGTATTCTAGTACTATTTTGTGAATTTGGATTTTAATATTTTTTAAGTTTTAATTTTCAAGTTTGTTTGGTTTTGATGTGTTAATATAAGAGTAATGATTTTTTTTTAGTTATTTTAGCTACAAACTCATGTACTGAACTGGAATCCATTTTTATTTCAAGGAAGCGGATCTTTTAAGCTTTATGCAAATCAATCTAAACCCTTTATTTCAAACCGTATCAAAAATTTATAAAACCAAATGGATCTTTTAGACTTATTGCTAAAATCTGAAAATGTGATTACATTGAACCAAATCCTGAACACGAAATGAGACCTTTGCAAAAATCTCAATATATTCAACATAATTGAGTTTTGTTTTTTTTTTTGATTAACTTGGGGGTATCTCAGGCCCATGGAGAGGCCCAGACTAATCTCCAAGGGAAGGTGCAGCCCACGGATAAACCCTCTCTCCGGGTATTCAAATGGGCCATAAAGCATGAGCCCATATCCATGTTAGGTGACCAGGATAATTATGATTTAGTTTCGCATAGCAGGTGGGTCGAACCTGAAACGTGTTAGCGTCCCAGGCCCGCCTCCTTACCACTTGACCACAATCACCTAGTCTAATTGAGTTTTTTTGCCACATAGATGATAACGGGACACAAATATAAATCACACCAATAACGAAAATAATCATCCAACATTTTTTCTACCACAACACATGTATGGTAAGATGAATGTGAGTTGAGAGCTCCGATTAGGGTTATGCTCTGCAAGTGCAGCTAAAGCAGGGGCTTGCGACCTGTGCATTTCAAAACATTTTTCTCCCGTACTCATTTTCCCCCGTCTTTCCGGGGAAATTCAAGAGAGCTAGCTTTGGTGCTCACCAAATGACCTCTTATTATACAAGGGTGCGGAGCGCTACTTCGCCCCGCAGATATGATTCAACATGAATCACACAACTAATTTAGCTAAAATTATTTTTATTTGGGAAATTCTCTCAAATAGACATTTTTACATTTTATCACAAAATAGTCCTTAAGAAAAAAAATTAACCAAAATAGCATTTCTTATTTTGAAAAATTTAATAGTTCTTTAAAAAAAACTTCACCTCCAAAACCCCACCCATAACTTTAAATTCTAAATCTATATTAGTTAATCCAAAGAATATAAATATATATTACACTCTTTAATAAAATCTATTTTAGTCATTTTTTTAAATACAATTTTTATGACAATTTTTTTTAAGATTATCCTAAGGTATTTCTCTTTATATTATTATCACATATATTTTGAATAACCTGGAATTAGCGTTCATATAACTACTAAATACTGATTAAATATCATTACTATTTTGTAATCAGTTGGTTTGCTAAAAAGAGTAAAATATCAAGTGTTACGTTTTATACAGCGTAATTTTTCTTTTCCTATTGGTACGATATAGAATGGTCCTTTTACTACATCACTTGGTTTACTTACTTTCACGTGGCCACTATGATATTGTGTGGACTCCACATTATCTGACAAACTCAATTATTTTTCTTGTCTAGAGCAATTTCAATAAAAGTTTTTCACAATGATTCTCAAAATGTAAAAATAAAATTATTATTTGCACTGTGCAAAAACCATCTTTTAAAATTTCTAATTAAAAAAAATATTTTTGATGGTTTCTTCCACTGTTCACGGGGTCCACTGACACGTGACGGCCCGCGATTAATTTGTTTTTAATTTTTTTTTTAATCAGCAAAAATAATAATTAAAAGCCTCATTTGAAATTCTTGGGTTAAAGAAGACTTAAGATATTTTGGGATGCAGTGTAAATATTATTGACTTAGAATTACTTAGATCTATTCTAAACTTGAATTAAAAAAACACAAACAATTTAATAAATTTTGGTCTCTAACCGATATGGCTCGTTGGAGAATTCATATTTCCAAATTTCAATAGATCCAAGAAATTACACACTATACCTATACAATCTGTTGATGTTTTAGTATTTAAGTTATCCAAGAATTAAAAGCTTAAAACTAGAAAATACACAAACTATATCAAATATAAATAGACTTAGACAAGTTATTTTATCTATAAAGTTGTCTTTTTTTCTTTGTATGCTTTATTCTCTTGTCTTATAATGTAGTTACCCTTGTGTTTTTTCTGTTGCAGATTAATCTGAACATAATTTACCAAAATACATAAGCATATATATTACAAATCTCGCAATACACTCTCATTTTGTCTTTCGGCCTAACCCACCTCAGCTCAAAACCCGTAGCCCGAACCCTTTGCATTAGGACTTATACCTAAACCAACAAACCTCTGCATGTTTTTATGAGCCCAACTAGACTCATTCCTCAAGTCGACATCCCAACACGTTTCTTTGTTTTTCCGGGACTAAGAGAGATCAATATAGACTCTCTCTCTCTCTCTCTCTTTCTCTTTGACGAACGGTGTCACGACCATAGTCAATGTTTCCGGTACAGCATTGATTCTCTTTCTTTATCCTTTTCTCAATCAAGACATGTATTTGGATAAGTCAAAGAGAAAAATCGAGAGAGTTATTGACCAATTATTCCTCTGCTTCCTTTTTCATTTTCTTTTCGACAAATCTTGTTCCATCTCCGAGGAGTATTACGCCGTAACCCTGACTTTTCTTTTTTTCTACCTTCAACGATCTGAGGTAAGAACCTCTTGACCTTCTTGCATGTATGTCTTTCTTGTTTGTAGATCATCTTAATAACCCATCAGCTCATTTGTTGAAGGCGCTTTTGATGGATTTCATTTTAACCGACTTGTCTCTACTTACAGCTGGTTCAGATCACCTCAGACTTTCAACTTTCTCGAATATGGATAAATCAACTCCTCTTTGTGTTATGTTCACTTGTAATTTGACTGAACTTGTCATTGGTATGCTTAGAGACTGACTTTTCTTTTGTCACCCATGTCTCCTTTCAGCATATGCTCCACTTGAACCGAGTTATTTACTTGATTTCACTCGCTCTCCACATAACTCAACATTTCTTGAGTGACTTCCTCCCTTTTGGTTTAATGTCTAACTTATCCTCCTTAAACCAACTTGATTTTTCGTTGTTTTGGATACTGTTATACTCCCTCTCTTTCTAAAGATGAATGTTTTAAGATTTTCACACATATTAATAAAACATCTAAAATTTTAGTTTCCAATATCTTAATTCTCACAATTACTATTTTCCATAAATTTTAACCAATAGATTTTGATTAACACTTTGAAATTTACATTTTATCATTAATTCATGTCTTGAAAATGTAAAAAATGTAACTTTTTGAAACAAATTTTTTTTCTAAAACATGTATCTTTTAGAAACAGAAGGAGTATACAACAAGAGTTTCTTGGAGCATCCCATTCATCATTAATATGTGTTTGAAAAGCTTACAACAAATGTCAAATCTATCAAATATATATTTTTAAAAGTTTTGTTACAAAAATAAATCTTAAAAAAAAATAAAACATACCTTTTTATTTTAAAAATATTAATATTTTTAAAATAAAACTTCATCTTCAAAATTTCACCTTGTGACTCTAAATTCTAAATCTAGATTAATTAACTTAAGAATATAAATGTATATTTACCTTTTAATAGAATTTAATTTGGTTATTTTTTCTCGAAATATATTTTGGTGATAAAAAAAATTTAGACCTATTGTAGGGTATTCTTCTACAACAAATCTAGAATCTTTAACTAGATACAATTTTGATTAGAAAATCTGCTAGAGTTAGAGTAATATGAATCTTCCGGCCTAGTTCATCTCAGCTAAGACTATACCCTAATCAGGGGCGGACACAGGACAATGACTACAAGAACATTTTCCTCCAACTGTTTTTAAAAAATTTCTTTGCTTAATACTATAAACTTTATTGGTATTTCCATTCTAAAATTTATCATAATGGTAAAAACTCGTGTACCCCAGATTAATTAGCGGATGGCTTCTTACATCCGCCCCTGACCCCAATCCTTTATAGTTGGACTTGTATCGAGATCAACCAAGGGTTGTCATGATTTTGGGATCTCTTTAATAAAATATAAATGTTAATATATACATTTAATTGAAATACTGAACTCTCTACTTGACTTATAAGTTTTGCCGTTTCTAAAATTCTGAAATAAAAGTTTGGTTTATTGATTCGACAATGACTTGTCGAAACCATACGGCCTCGCCGCATGTCGTGTCACGTCCACTAAGGACCAAATTTACAGTGTCGGTAAAGCAAATAAATCGACAAATTAGAAAACAATCTTCGACACCCTAGTTGGCAATAATGGACATCGAATCACTTTTCATTATGGTTCAAATGATAAAAATTTCAAAAATATCTACTAAAACTCAATTAAATAATAAAATAATAAATAACATTATATCACTTTAGTCTCTTTATATAGTGCCACATCCTCATTAGCTCCCTACACACTTAACACCTGTTTCCTTCCAACTCTTTCTCTAAAACTTTCTTGCTCTCTCTCTCTCTCTCTCTCTCTAAATGAAGCTTTCTATGCGTTTGATCTCAGCTGTTCTCCTCTTGTTCATGATATTCGTTGCCACAGGTTCTTACTCTCGTAACTTAATATCTAACTTTTTAGCAACAAGAAAAACTTTATAATATCTAACTATATGCACATATGCATGCAAATATGTTTAATCATTTACATATAGTATAACATTTCCATATTTACGGATCTATATTTTTCCAGCGACTGCTCTTGTGAACACTCATAGAATAAGTTGGTTTCTATGGCTTCTCGTTATGGTCTAAATTTTATGTGTAGGGATGGGTCCAGTCACAGTGGAGGCACGCACTTGTGAGTCGAAGAGCCATAGGTTTAAGGGTACATGTGTGAGCGCAACAAACTGCAAAAACGTGTGCCATAATGAAGGTTTTATCGGTGGTAATTGCCGTGGGTTCCGTCGTCGTTGCTTTTGCACCAGACATTGCTGATCCATCGACCGATTCTCATAACTCAAAACTCTTATATCCATTTTCTCCTGTTGTACCTTCCTATCTAATCTTCCGTACAGCACCATGTGGTAGTATGCATGTGTGTAATAATGTGTTCTCAATAAGTCTTTGGTTTATGTGTGTTTGTCTTTGTAACTTAAGTGTGTTTTTCGGTTTTAATGTGATGTAAAATCAACTTATGTTTTTTTATTATCAAGAAGGCCCTACAGAGGTTTTTATAACGTTAATAGGACACTTGTGATCAAGTCAGGTTATTAAGAGTTAAGACTAGGTGTACGGTGAATCTGAAATAGTATCATACAGGATACAGCTACCGTGAAACGATTACGTTGATAGGTCTTGGCACTATCAATTTAAATAATAGGTCTTGGCACTATCAATTTAAATAATATAGTTCGTGCAGTAACCAAAACGTAATTAATAATATGTATATTTGCTAATATTATCGTAGTGAACACATGTCGCTTTTGTTACCGCGCGTGTCCTTTCTGTTGTCCAAGAGCTCTACACGTGTCCATACGTACTGCTGGTAGTGTTTATTGTTTTTTCTCAAAATCATTTTTTTTTTTTTTTGTCGACATATCATTTCATTGAAATGAAGCTCATTGAGCAATTACAAGATGGGTCAGATTTGTAAAATTTAAAGTCCATTAGGGTTTACAAAGAAAAACAAGTAAATTTGTTTAATTGCCGACTTGATGATACACGCGTACGTCTTCGGAGATCTCTTGACACGTGCCTTGACACGCGTCCATCATGCGAAAATACGATCTTTTCCGTCTTAAAGCTTTTCTTCCGGTCATCGGAAAACTTCTACGCCACGTAATCTCCAAGCCGATTTGAAACCCTTTCATCTTTCCGTCTTGAATCGCGTCACCCACGTCCATTAAGGATTACGATTGAGATGTCACGAGCTTCAAGGCTTCATCTTCCCGACACATCTTTTGGAGTTGTCTCTGTACGGTCGCCTTCCTCACTCTTCCACAAGCTTCACCACCTTTTGACTGGAGCGCATCCACCGTTTCCGATAACGATGAGTCGGAAAATTTTTAAACCGCCCACTAAGGACTGCGGCATCAAGAAGACGCGATATTACCCAATCAAGAAAGATGGGTCCGGTTGCTTAGAGATCAGTCGGAGTTGACATGAAAGTCAGAGAGCAACTCTTATCGACGGATCCGATTATAATCGGAAATTTATTATTCAAAAAGATCGGAGAAATATATCGAAACTTGAAGAACAATCTGATCTATTTTGAAAACACAACAAAATCGCTTTTGCGAAACAAAAAGAATCGATCTAAAAATTGAAGCTTTTATACAACAAAAGGTCAATCTTTAGATCGAAAAGACTAATTACATCAAAACAAAGATAAAACTCTTTCTCCCTGTGAAAGATGTGTATGCGTGAACAGGGAGAAAAGTTTTTTTCTCAGAGAGAGAGGTCTCTCTCTTTAGATTCTCTCAAAATCATTTAAACAAGAGAAATTGCATTCTATGTACAAACATAACTTTGCTGAAATTATGAATTTTTGTTGTACTGTCTCGGATAATCCGCTTCACGCACACCATCATTACACCAATATCTTCTCTGGTGACTCTAATAATCACCAACCAAAAAGCAAATCAACCCTAACTACCAATCAACTCTTAGTCTTCTGCACATTTCTTGCTCTGTCGTGGCCGTCCTCTATGACCAGCTCAAACCACCCTGTGGATCCTCAGCTGCTGTGAGCTTTCATCGCTCAAACTGAGAAACCGTTCGATTCATCATGCTCGAACTGCAGCACTCGATACAGCCCGAGATGGACGAATTAATCGCTTATTGAAGACAGTTCTACTCGATTTAATCCTCTCAGCCTAAGCCTCACGATGTGCGTCCACAATCGAACAACAGAGATGTAACGGTGACAAGAAGAGAAGACTCAGACATGGCAGCAAGAAAGAGAAGACGCGGACACAACAGCGCTCTGGTACAGCGGTGATGTGGTCATAACGGTGGAACGAAAACATGCAAGAAGACAGACTAATCAGAAGAGCATCAGTGATCGGAAGAAAACGGAACAAACTCGAGACTGGAAGTGAAGACATTATGTGTATATATTTATAATACTATAAATATGTAAAGTACATGCAAAAAGAGAAAGGACTAAAGAACATTTTAACATCTTTCTCTCTCCCATTTGTTACTATTTTTCCATTTCTGAAAATTATCAAACTAGTTGATATTTTTTGTGCAAATGGCTCTTTAAATAATCCTACTAGAATTTTTTGTATTATTTGACACAAAAGACACTTTGGTATGAAAAAGTAAAGTAAGATAAGCTAAAGACACTTCTAGCTTGACACCAGTCTTTAACAAGACGCAAGCAACTCAAACGTATATGAACTATATATGCCGACAAAAATCGATACATGAACGTTACACTCGTGATATTTTTTCCAAACCAAGATTCCCATATCTTTGTTCCTTCTTTAATAAAAAATAGATTTTGACCTGCACTTTCAAAGCGCAGATTTGTTTTTGGATAAAAATGTTAACTAATATGTTTTTATAATTTTGATATACATATCTATGTTAAAAATATATATTTAGCATATTAGATTTAGACCCACGGTTGAACTGTAAATCAGATAATCCGTATATATTATGTTCAAATTTATTGAAAATTTTGTTAATTAAAATTCTGATAAAATTCGGTAAAAATCTAAACAATTATCATTAACATGTGAAATAATCATGGTTGACCTATTAAAACTCCAAAGAAAACTAATAATAATTCTAAAATTATTATTTTTATATACTTTTAAATTGTACATAAAATTGAAAAAAAAAATTATTAGATTTACAGTTTTTGTACTTTGACGATTTTTTTACTATTCGAAAAACGAAAACTGATATTAGAGAAGACAAAAATGTATTTATATGACAATATTAGTTTATTTTGTATTTATATTGTTTGAGAATAAGTTTAAAGGTTTCGGATCGTATAAGAAATATTTCAACATATTATTTGTTATTACTTTGAATATATAAATTAAAATTATTTGGAAAAATAAGATATGTTAACAACCTATTTAAAAAAATTGTTTGGTTATATAAGTTAAGATTTGAAAACATTAATTTTTGTTCCTCTAAAATAATATTATATTATTAAAAAAATCTTTAATAATCACCCCCATTTAAATCTTACCATAAATAAGGAGATAATTTAGGGTAATTTTGTTATAAATATAAATGAATTAGGTTTAAAGATAATGTTGTAAAGAACATTAATTATATCTTATAGTATTTTTAATTTTTTACCTAGAAGCAAGTTGGGTCCAAATTTGTGCTTCTATTTTAATAGTATTAACTATATTTAATCCGCACATCTGTGTGGCTAATTTGTCATTTTATTAATTCTATATTTTAAAAATATGTTAATGTACCTTTCAATAAATTTTTATATTTCATTCATATATTAATTTTAATTTAATATAATATATAGATTATACTTATAAAATCTCTAAAAATAACATAGAATTTGTTTATATAATAAAATTTACTTAATTTTTATTTATAATAATATTATATTATTAATTACTAAATTAATAAATAAATTCATTTAAAAATATTTAAAAATCTTCGTAAAATCTTGTTAGATTTTCTACAACATATCTTATTATAACTATTTATTATTAATATCCTAATAATTATTAAAAATATTTGAAATGTTTTATTTTTAATAGATTAATGTAATAATCAAATAGATGTAATTGATGAAATAGATTAGTATGATTTTTTATGGTAGATAAAAATTATTATTTTTTTAATAGAGAAGATAGAATATCAATAATTTAGTCCCAAAAAATTGGGGATCCGAAAATTACAGAACCGGTCAACTAGAGAAACAATGTTACAGTGATTAAGCAAGCTAAACAAGATATGAAGAGAAGAAATAAAGGTTGGGATGAAAACTACCGAAGCCTAAGCTTCATATTTCGACGACACACAGGCGGAGAGAGGATATTCTGATGTCTCCACGGCTTTCCCGTCAATTCCAACCTCAACAATTTCCGTCATACTTTTTCTTTAATAAACTATATTGCGGTGCCTATTTCATAATAATTATTTCAAATAACTTAAAAGAACTATCAAATTCAATCCAAAATCAATTTTGACCAAAATAATGTTGGTCAACCATCTATATATATATAATGTATATATCCAAAAATCAAAGAATATAATAAAATCCAAGAAAACTATAAATACCCAAACTTTCAAAAATATACTTGAAACCTTAAAATTCTAAAAATACTCATATATATATATATATATATATATATATATATATATATATATATATATATAGGATACATATTTAAATAATGAGAAATTTAAATGTATTAAATATCAAATATAACTAAAATTTCAAATATACGAGAAAACCCAAAAAATTAAAAAAAACTCAAATTTTAAAGTATATTATAACACCAAATAAGTAATAAATTAGATAAGTTATGAATTTGATCGAGTATGCTCAAAACTTATCTTGTGGGCATCGTTTGGGCATATTTTATGTTATGGTTCCTAACGTAAAACTGATCGTATATTCAATAATAGATAAATTATATATGCTAGATGTTTTTAATGTATTACATTATATTTTTTGCTTCAATTTGTTTTTTGATTTTTGGATATAGTTTTGTTTTTTGGATATATTTTTGGGATGTTGAATATTTATAGTTTGTCTCAAATTTTTGGGTATATTTGGTATTAATTTTAGTTTTTTAAGTTAACCGAATGTATTTGTTTCTGTTTTTTATATTTATAGATGATTGGCTAAGTCAAAATTGATTTTGGCTTAAATTTGATACTTCAGATAGTGTATTTGAAATAATTGTTAGTCACTTAGTCTAGATTGAAATAAAAACTGTAGTAAAATTTAGGTAGAACAATGCACGATGAAAATTGTTGAGGCTGGAATTGATCATTTTCCTAGCATGTGATGTATATAGTTGTTTTTCAATGGAGATGTATGTTATGTTCCAAGTATTAACTTAAATAACTAGAGATAAACATTATGATATATTTCATACTACGATTATCAAATATTCTTATGTGTTTCTTTTTCTTTTATTAAGTGATGTTTTTAAATTTGTATAAATATAATTAGATATTTTTGATCGTTTGTATTCTACCGTGCGATTTTTTTATTGGTTGACTTGATTATAATTATTATTTTTATGCAAATGATAATTGAATAAAATTATATTTTTAAAATCGGTGTACTGAGAATATTAATCACACATTGTTCAAAAGTGTAATTTGTTGGCAGTGGGATAATACGATAAGTTTTTTTAATCAGGACAAGTTTACAAGATAAGTAAAGTTAAAGGAGCAAGATAAGAAAGTAGGTCATACGTGGGGATACGATCGTGGAAATTGAGAAAGCAAGCAAACAACACACTTATCTCGCTCGGTCACTTTGTGGTTTTTAAACGATCATATACAATCGTTTTTTTATCTTATTATATGAGTAAGATACGTCAAGTTTTTAATCGAGTTATGCCAATTTCTCTAAAGTTGGGGGATAAAAAGGAAATTTCAGTTTTACCATAAGTTTGATATTGTTTTTTAAATTTACCATTAGTGATAATTATTTTCAAAAAAAATCCAAATTTATAATAAAATAAACTAAAATATTTTTTTTATATATTTATAAAATATTTAGAAACTCAAACTCACCCCTTTAACATAAACCCTATATAATAATCCCTAAAATATAAACCTAAATATTAATATATTTTTTATTTGAAAAGTGATACTTAACTTATATTACTTTTAACATTTTCATAAAAAAATGAATGTAGAATGTCTCTTATCAATCTTTTATGGGCGAATGTTTGTAACATGTATTCTTGTAGCTTAAAAGCCTTACATGAATGGGCTTGTGCCTTACATTAATATTTCTTCTGGCAGAGTATCAATATCTTTTAGTGGATTGTGCTTAACGTAGTTTGTATAGAAGTTGTGCACTAAACTACTGTATTAAAGAAAATTAACGCTACATTAAAAAAATCTGGAAGATAAATTAACGAAGAATATCTATGAAATTTAATTGGCTTACACATTTTATCCAGATCTCAAAACCAGAATTGGAACCGATTAGAAAATATTCGGCTCGAAACTGAACAGAAAAATTACAAGTACCTAATTGACTTTAAAATTCTTATACCAGAAAGAACCAGAGCGGAAAAGAAGCGATTAGAATAGATCCGCACCCAAAAAAACTGACTCCAATAGATCCGACCCGATAAAAACTAATTCATACCCAATTTTAAAACATAAATATCCAAAAACTATAATTTTTGTACTCTATTTTCATATTTTAATTTAATTTAATTGATATGTCTTCATGTTAACAATCTATATTATTATTATTTTTATAATATTTTCAAGTAATATGAAGTTAAATGTAACTAGGTTTTTCCTGCACATAATTTTTTAATTTAGATTCTGTTTAAAAATAAATTTATGTTAATATTCCAGATTTTATTATTTGTAGAATAATATTTTAATACAAATTTTAATTTAGAATTAAGTTAAAATAAAATCTTGATTTATCTTAAATTATATAAGAATATATATATATATATATATATATATATATATATATATATATATATATATATATATATATTTCAAATTGATATAATATTTTTATAATTATTATAAATAAAATTACAGAATTTTTAAAATTTATAGATATCAAAAGGAAAAAAATGTTACGATCAAAAGTTTATAACTATTTTTAAAAATATATGAAATTTTTGCTTAATATTAAAAATTGCATGATTATAAAAATAGAATTAAATAATATTTAAAATTTGTAAAATATTTTATATTTCTATTATTATATTATTTAATGTCATATTAAATATATTTATTTTAATGATATTGTAATAGTTATTTTTATATTCTAAAAAATTTACCAAAATATAAATTTGCAATAAATGTAATTGTTATGTCATATTTATCCATAAGTCATGTCATCAACTATATCATACCATCAGTGTCATATTTTTTTTAGTGAAATTGATTATGAAATAACATGTGTCAAATCACTTCTCAAATAATATCTAGAGTTTAAAAATATTTTATTTTAATTATTAATAGTTTATTTTATTTAATTTGTAAAATTTTAGCTAAATATGACATATTTGAGTTAAATGTGATGGTATTTGGGTATTTGATGTTTTCAGATCCTAAACACCCAAACTGACCTGGATCCTATACAAACCCAAAATTACATGTATTTTAATTATAGTCCGAATCGACTCGGATCCGAGAAGAACTGATCTGAACCCAAACTGAAAAAATTCAAATACTTAGTTGAATCTAAATATTTAGAACCTGAATAATCTAGATCCGAAAAGAATCGATCCGTATCATATCCGAAAACCGAAATGCCCAGACTTAAAAACTAATGTAAACTGTTGTTCCTCAGAAAAAAAGACTAATGTAAACTGTTATGGTTCTATAAATTGATTATATAGTTGATTGGTGAGCCTTTAATTACGACTTCTCCTTTGGGCAAATGTTTAGTTGGTTCACGTTTTGTTTCTATTTTTTTTTTCTTTTGTGAGGCCTTAAACTATTTATTTCATTAGCCAAAGAAAAAAAAATCTTTTACCAACAAATAGATTCATCCCCCTTATATATAGTGCCAAATCTTTCTTCTTCATTTTCTTAATTCCCATTGAAACAACTGTATCTTTGTCTCTCTAAAAATGAAACTCTCTCTGCGTTTGGTCTCAACCATTCTCCTCTCCTTCATGCTACTCCTTGCCTCAGGTTCATAACTCATCTCAATGTCTGTGTTTAAATAATTCTTCTCATAATAATTAAATTTATATTCTCTTCAAAAAAAAATTAAATTTATATATAATATAACATATACACAGATGTGAACATATATAACCTTCTGCAGAATGTATCGATTAATGAACTCCATCCATATCTTGGTATTCGTCATTTAGTTTAGTTGATAACGTATAAGACCTCTAAATTCAACTAATAATAAAAAAAGTTCAACGTCAAGAATTCAAATGCCGTCGCGGAAAAGAAACGCACTTACAATATGTTTCGTTTAGGTTTCCTTTATACTTAAAAGATACGAGGAAACTTTTTACTTAGTCTGTTTTATATTAAGTGTCATTTTATTTCTATGTACACGAATTAACAAAAAAATTATATTTTTTATATAAAATCACAATTATCTATACATTTAATTATATTTCAACCAATAGAAAAAAACCTGATGTATAAAATTAATTAATTTACATTGAAAGTCGAAAATAATATTTATTTTATAACAATTTTTTTTAAACGATACTTAATATGAAACTGGGAGAGTATATACTTAGGAACGTACTTTAAAAAAGTACTTACTAAAAACAATGGAGAATTTCATTTTTTACTATAAGTATGATATAACTTTACAAATTTACTTTTAATGAATGACTATTTTCAAAAATACTTTAATTTTTGATGAAAATAGACTTAATTAATTTTTCTAAATATTTATAAAAAAATTAGAAACTCATCCTCGATCCTTTAACACTAAACCCTAAACAATAATCACTAAAGTGTAAACCCAAATGGTAATATATTTTTGATAGTGTGTATTTTTGCAAAGTGATACTTAAACTTATGTTATTCTTTGTAATTTCTCAAAACAATTTACAACAAAAACTACTAAAAACATTACCAAGTTCTTTGAATCCCTCTAAACTATATTGTTAAATTATTTGATGGGAAAAGAGAAAACTTATTATATACCAGTATGTATTATTAAAAGTCCCTAAAACTTATGTACAGTAGTTTTCCTATTATATATGGCTTCGAATATCTTATTCTTTCGACTGGCCCTGGATCTGTTATAAGCATGTACCAGATATGTGAGTATGATAATAATGTACATGCAGCCTATGCATGATGCATGTCATGTAATTTTACATTTTGGTTATAATAACATCTATGTATGGTTCTTAGTTAATTATGGTTATGCTTCAAAATGAGAGTGTTTTAGATAGTTTGGTGGGTTAATTTTGTGATTTAGGAATGATTCCAGTGGAAGCCAGAACGTGTGAGTCACCGAGTACCAAGTTCAAAGGAGTGTGTCTCAACGCAAAGAACTGTGCCGGTGTTTGCACTGGCGAAGGTTTCACAGGAGGTCAATGCAATAGTCTCAAGTGCTACTGCACCAAAACCTGCTAAATTTATAAAATGTTAACGAAAATGTAAAAATTCTTTTGTTGGTCTTAACCATTCTTATTAATACGAAATTAGAAATCATATGGTTGCATTTTTTTTGTCAACGTACACTTGAGTAACTTATATAAAACCAGAAAATAATTGTATAATATACGTACTTATTTATGTTTTGCATATAAGTTCTTTGATTTTTTCTTATTAAACTGAGTTATTTCACATTAATCTTAATCTCTAACTGTACAATGTTCAGGTATTTATATTCTCTAATATGTACATGTATACACTGTATCTATACAATGTACACAAGATACTATATTCCCAATATGTACCCTCAAACCTATGATCCGATGGAGAGGAGAAGATGATTGATATAAATATTTGACTAAGCAAAGAGTGGAATGGCACCCGGATGCAAGGGATTAGTCAAAATACTTGTGTCTGGTTTATGAGTAGGAACATAAAGAATCTTGAGGATACCAAATGATCCCGTGTGGTATGGCAGTCAATCTCCACATGCTTGGTACACTCGTGAAAAATAAGGTTCATGGCAATATGAAGAGCGACTTGTTATCAAGAAAACACTTGGCTGGTGTGGTAACCTGAATGTGCAACATAGTGAAAAGTTGCTGGAGCCATAGCATTTCAGATGTCGCCAAAACCATATTCCTATAATCATCCTAAGTGCTGCTCCTACTACAGTCTCATGTTTCATTTTCCAACTAATCAAAGACTTGCCACAATATGTACAGATTCCTATTACCCTTCGTGTATCTGGACAAGTAACCTAATCAACATCTGAAAAAGCATTGAGACAAACTTCATAATCAACATAATAGAAGATCTCTTGTCATGGATTAGACTTGATGTATTGTGCGTTGCATGTAAATGGACATCAGTTGGAGCAAAGAGAAATTGTACCTAAGACGATTCACTACAAACTAATATCAAGTTGTGTGATAGTGAGGTATAATAGCCGTACTATATATAGCTCCATGTAAGTAGTAGCATTAGGCAAAGTGAACCAGTAGTCTTGCTCAAAGGAATTGCCTGACCAATATGTATAAAGCTAGGTTTAGAGGCCAACATTCTGGTATCAACAAGAATATCCAAGGCATATTTGCATTTGCCAGACATAAATACTTGTTGAAATCCCCTTGCAGTCTGAAGGCTAAAAAAGAATTATGGAGTTCCCAAATCTTTAACTTGGAAGCTTCTGTGTAAAATATCTTTGAGTTCCCAATTCATCATTCATAACAACCTCCAAACAATAGAGATTATAGCTTGTTTAAATATTTTGGGTTCAGTTTCAATAGAGATAGAAGAAATGTAGTTTTGATAAGGAATATTAGGGTTGGAATATGAAAGAACAGAAGCTAAAGAATAAAGAGCTGGAGAAGTGGAAAGTTTTAGTAATGGTGTTGAAAGACGAGCCATAGAACAATGATCAGATATGTAGGAAATGATTTTATTCAACACTA
>CAJHQP010006358.1:0-38830 GCA_905132765.1 Moricandia arvensis | reverse complement strand
TATGTTTTGAGTCGTTTTAGAGTCTTTATAGATCTACGTACGTTTTGGAGCACTTTAAAGATTTTCGAGTAATTTGGATTATGAAGAGAAGTGATGCTGAAAAGATCAACTCGAAGACCGTATTTTCACCTGGTATCAATCAACACCATGGAGGTTGTCAGTCGACACCAACTCTAACCAAAGAAGCCGACGTGATTTAAAGCAACTTTCAATAATTACAAGTTTGGCCCAAAACTCTTTAAAATTTACAAAGAAGTGATGGACGTGATTTTATACCAATATATTTTATTTAAAGCCATTGTATAAGCTAAGCTTTATTTTAGATTTTGGTGAGACAAGGTCAGAACTCATTCAAGGAAAAGATTTTGAACTCATGTCTGTGTGCCGGTCGGAAACTATCACCAGAGGATACTGATCAGATACACAACTCGCCAATTTTGTGAAAAACCACTCCTAAAAGTCTTCATCTTCAACATCTACGATCCCAAAAGCAAATGGAAATATCTGAAAATTATCATCTTGTGCGGTTGCAACTAACTAACACCTTCATACTTCCCACTTATGTGAGTCCCATCCACCACATGATACTGAAAACCTGTGATAAAAGCTCCAAAAGAGAAAAATAGATACTTAAATCTATTCAGAGAATAAAGTTTTATACCAGTGATAGTATCCAGATTTTGCTTTGGTTATTTGCTCCAAATATGAAGGCAGTCTCTCATACCTATCTTCAGCTATTCCTCTCACCAATTCTTGCGCATATACCAATGCTCTGTATGAAGTGGTGTAATCAAGTGTCATGCCAAACATGTTATTCATTGCATCTTTGATATGCTGCGGATTCAACCCATCAATGATTCCACAACGATCTATGAAAAGCCTACCAACATACTTTGGCGTACAGTGTTTCCGCTGAGCGATTCTGTCTGTCACAGAACATGTATGAGTTCCACATACTTGGTAACCCAAAACGTGTATCTCCCATGTTTCACACTCGGTCTGAGCTTCCATTCACAGCCATTAACACGACATATTCTGAAGGAGAATCTAAACCTCACCACTGTCAGCCGCAAATCTGAAACCAGGGCATCCCTACTAACAAAACTTTGATTGACATAGATATTGTTAGCATTCCATCTCCCTCCTTCACTACCATATGTCCTTTTGAAATCTTCAAAACATATATTATCATTTTCTTCATCTTCCTCATCTTTAACCTTTCCATACTCACTGTAATCAACAACATCATCATCCGCTTCAGCAAAATCAGGGATATCATCATCCTCCTCCCCATCATCCTCCTCCTCATCATGATTTTCATCTTCAGCCAAATCTTCATCCTCTTCATCAGCTTCATCCCCTTCCTCTGAAACTGTTCTCATCTTGCTTGATACACAAAGACGTACTTCATGCGTTTTAGTTATCTCGAGCAAGTTCCGAACTTGTCTATCACTTGTAACATGAATAAGAGGGTTTTCTGGAGTATGCATCATTCTTTCTGGTAATGAGTAGGTTAACTCCACAGACTCTGTGTTCATGTCCAGGTTATAATCTTCTTGAGCCATTTCAACAAGTTCAGCATGTGTCGAACCTTCCTTCAAAAGGAACATTCTCGCTCCTTTGAACTGATCAACCACAAATTTCCAACATCCATCTTTCAACAACCATTCTCCATACAGTGCATGTAAAGGACAAATCATTTGCAAAAGGTCCAAATAAACACATTAGCAAATGAAAGTTTAATAAACATTGACGCAGACGACTTACACGGAGGTCGTCTGGACGACTTACATGTAAGTCGTCCATTTGGGTTAGTTTTGCAATTGATATTTAACCTAGACGACTTACATGTAAGTCGTCTGACTTTGTTTGATAAAAAAAAAACTCGAGACGACTTACATGTAAGTCGTCTAGGGGAAACGGTTTTAGTTTTACATTTGACCGGAATGTGTCAGAAATTTGACTTTTCCTAGATGACTTACATGTAAGACGTCCAAAAGAAAATTAAAAATTAATTGTTTATTTTTTCTAGACGACTACATGTAAGTCGTATCAGGTTAGTTTTGCAATTGAAATATCAAACAAAAATATTTTTTTTCCCAGACGACTTACATGTAAGTCGTCCATGATTTTATTCCAAGATTCTGGTCAAACCGAATAAAATCATGGACGACTTACATGTAAGTCGTCTGGGAAAAAAATATTTTTGTTTGATATTTCAGTTGCAAAACTAACCTGAGATGACTTACATGTAAGTCGTCCAGAAGAAAATTAAGAAAAATATTATTTTGTTAATTTTCTTCAGGGACGACTTACATGTAATTCGTTTGGGAAAAAATATTTTGTTTGATAATTCAATTGCAAAACTAACTGAGACGACTTACATGTAAGTCGTCTAGAAAAAATAAAATATTATTTTTTTAATTTTCTTCTGGACGACTTACATGTAAGTCGTCCAGGAAAAGTCAAATTTCTGACACATTCCGGTCAAATGCAAAACTAACTTGTTTCCCCTAGACGACTTACATGTAAGTCGTCTCGAGGTTTTTTTATCAAATAAATTCAGACGGCTTACATGGAAGACTGAAATGTGTCTAGGGATTGACCAGACGACATCCATGTAAGTCGTCTACAGCCATACGACTTACCTGGAAGTCTTCTAGACGAACATATGTGGAAAAAATCTCGATTCCATTCCTTAAGTTAATGAGATAACTTCCTTAGCACACATAAGTCTTCTCCTAGCACACAGAAGTTCAAATGAAAGTGACCCACCAAGAATCATAAGCTTCAACGCCTCATTAAACAATAAAAGTTTTGGTATCAAAATCTTGCGTTTTTGGATGAATATGTAGAGAAAGTGAAAGAGATGTTGTTTGTAGTTGATAAGAATGGAGAAAAAAGGAGTGAGATAACGATTCATGGGCATTAAGAGCTTCAATTTGGTTTTTCATGGTGGTTGGTGTATTGATGGCAATGACAATCTTTTAAATACTTGAAGATGATGAGGTTAAGAGAGGAAAAAAGACATTATCGAAAAAAAACTAATGGCATTTTCTTAAATAATGTGAACTTGTGGGATGAATAGGAAAAAAGAAAAATACAAAAAAAATATAGGTTAGTTTTATAGTTGACTTTATGTTTTAGATCAATTTTGCTAATAGCCATATATATATATATATTATGAATATCTATTAAATAAGACTATATACTCATGGTTTATGATAATTTGTATCTTGTTATAATAAAAAATTAAACCATTGATTATAAAAAATTTGGGACTTTTAATAGTTTTAGTAATTTACAATCATTTTTAAAAATTCAAAATATAACATATACAAAAATATAAAATTTTATTATATGGTTAATGTGATGATTTAATTTATTTAATAGCAGAAAATAAAACAAAAATAATGGAGGATAGACAAATGTTCATCAAATCTTTATTATTTTCATATATATATTTTAAACATGTTAGGTAATTCCATAGATTTTATTTAATGAAAAATGAAAGGGGAATTTGCCAAATATGACTCAAAACATGATTTTGATTGCAAATCTATACCCAAACATGAATCAAATGCCAAAACTAACCTAAAAGCCTTGTGAAATTACAGCCATCCCCTTGTGACCAAACAAAGAAAAATACAGAAATCACGTTTACGAATATAGGCCCAGTAAGTCATCTAAGATGCTGGAAGTCGTCTAGACGACTTACATGTTAGTCGTTTGAAATAGTTGATCTTAAAAATAATTTTTAAACTTTTAAAAAAATATTTTGACAAATGAAAAATTAAAATTATGTAACTATAAACAGTTTTAAGTGATGTAAATTAAGCGATAATAAAATTGAATATTTTTCGACATAGATGAGTGAAAGTAGTTAATCATTTATATTCTTTAGTTTTATGGTTTGACAACATATGTTGTAGTATTGTATGTATTCTTAGGTTTAGATTTTGGAAAGCTTGAATGTTTTTTTTTTAAATTAATTTTTTACCTATATGTGTTTATTTATGTGTATAGTAAACAATTTTTAAGTTTAATTTGATTTTATGAAGTGTTTAGTTAGTTAATTAAGTTTAGGGGTTATGTTTAGGGCCTAGACGACTTACATGTAAGTCTTCTGGTGAATAATTTACACCAGACGACTTACATGTAAGTCGTCCATACCGGACTGAGTTTTTAATTTTACCAATATACTTTTAAACCTAACCAGATCATTTACCAGACATATAAATACATTTTTTCACTTTTCACAACTTTTGGTAACCCTAGCGCCGTTTCTGTCCAAGGGCGATAACGAAGGCGACTGCTATCTCGAATCAGATTTCTTCCGTCGTTCTCACAGCCGGTAATTTCTCCTCTTACGACAAATCATGTTTCTCCTTCATTCCGTCGAGTATTATCGTAATTTAAATTGACCAACCGCTTCGCTGTTTTCAGATCTGAAACCGCATGTTGAACTCCGCCGCCGGTAAGTTATTTCTCCTGTCTTAAGGCGTTTACGGTCCTTAAAACCCTAAAAAATTTAGTCTTGATTATTCTTTTCCCGTTGTTGATTTTTGCAGATCTATAACCGCTGGTGTCATTGGCGACCATATCTTCTCCAACTGTAAGTCATCCGTTTTATCTTTAGATGGTTTTTCTATTTAGTCTATCTGGTAAGTCGTCTGCTAGGTCTTGTAGTAGAAGAGTTATTGTACGACTTACCTCGTCTGATAAGTCTTCAGCTAGAAGACCTGTCAGAGGACTTACCAGTAAGTCGTCTGGTCAAATTTCATGATTATATATTAATCAAAGTTACACAAATTTGATAATTTTTGGTGAATAATAAGTATGTATATTTCATTAATAAGTTATAGGTGCTTGGAGAAGGTAAATATGAACTCTCTTGGATATAAATAAAATGTTCAAAATTTTGCATATTTGTTTTGGGTAGAAGACTTTTGTAGAAGTTTTTTTCCAACGACAAAAAAATTCCCAAGAATTTTTATATTCAATACATGGATTAATTTTTCAATTGCTTATTTTGTGAGTTTTTCATAGAAGACTATTTTAGAAGTTTTCTACGTAAAAAAATTGAATAGACTTCCAGGAAAGTCTCTGAGAAAGCGAGATTAGTTTTGAAATTGGCCAAAAATTTGAAGAAAAGTAATTTTTTTCAAAGAAGACTTTTTGATAAGTCTGGTGCGACTAGACTTCTAGAGAAGTGTTTTAATATCACATAAAGTCTCTGAATTGTCGCAAGAAGTCACTTAAAGTCAGTTTTGCAACTAACAAAAGATAATATTTTATTTAGTTTTACAATTAATTAATTAATTAGCAGACCTATGCATAGAAGACTTCTTCAAGAAGCATGATCTATTTTTATAGCGAAATTTTGGTTAGAGCCTCGGTTTTGAGAGTAGACTTCGTGGTAGGTTTTCTGATAGAAGAGTTCTCGAGAAGTCTTCTCATATAAAGCCAAACATGGTGAATTGCATCACTAACATACGCTAACTTTTTGTGTCACTTTTGAGACTTCATGTGAGCATAAGAAGACTTCTCTAAAAATACACTCAAAGTAAACTTCTCTAGGAATCTTGTATGAAAATCCAAATTTCTATAAAATTTGGAAATTCCAAAACTAACCTAATTATTGGAGAATACTTATAGAGAAGTCTTACCTGGTAAAGTCGAATATTTTACTAAATACAAAACTAACCCAATAATTTATAAAGGGAGACTTCTCAAAAAGTCTGCTAGAGCGTCAATATTGTTAATTCGTATGTATTTGTCAATATTGAAGCCCCTGATTGAAATTTATAACTTGATTGTTTATATTTATGAGATTAGCAATATTCATGTTTATTTATGTTTCTAGCTAATTAGAGAAGACTTCCTGAGAAGTATGTTTGTGAGACGAAGTCTTCTCCGTTGGTATTAGTAGACTCGCATTTTCTCCATATTTAAAATGATTTTAATTTTCTTTTGTTAATTCATGTGTATTTGTCGATATCGGTGCTCATGACTAGCTTTATAACTTAATTTTTTTATTATAATTATGTGGCTATAAATATCCGTGTCCATTTATATTTCTAGCTAATGAGAGCAGGCTTCTTGAGAAGTCTTTTCCGGTAGTTCTTAGATACTTACATTTTCTACATATATAAAATGATTTTTCAAAAAATGTTCTTGTTATTCATGTGTTTTCAAATTTAATAAATTGCGATGTCAGATGTTTAAGCTTATGTATTGCTTTTTTGTATTTGAACTTATGTAATATTAAAATTGTGATTTGTTGAACTTGTCTCAAGTTTTATTTTATTATAAATTTGTGTTACATGAATATAACTTGTCATCATCATTATCATCCAAATTACACAAAATTAATAGGGGACAACACTAAGCCTTCTATTTCAGTTTCACAATCATTCTCTTAATAAATGATTCACAATGAAAACAATAGTTTATGATTTCAAGAACTTGAAGGGATGGACAAAACATTTGATAAAGAGTTTTTTTTTAATAAACTGGAAATAAACTGAATGTATTATTTAAAATATTATATAAACAATAAAAACAATTTCTCCTAAATGTAAGAAAAACTAAAATTTTCGGTGAAATTAAACTTTGAATTAAATTACTTCTAGACAAGTCTATCATTAGCAGTCTAATTCGCGGTCAAGTTTCATTTAAAGTGTCAGTCGACTCGTGGCAGTCGACACCCACCCAACCTAGTAGTGATCGACACGTTCCAGTGTCGATAGACACTCCATCAATCCTCATGTACGTCTACTTTTCTTAGCTTTTATTCATTTTTCTTTGTTTTTTTTTTGTTTTTTGCCAAAAGATTGTATAACACTATGGAGATTGTTGTTTAAGTATGGGCGGGGGGTGGGGGTTACTGACATTGTCTGGTATGTTTTTTATTGAGTCTAAATTGAGTCTGTTGGGAACTATGAGTTTTTTGTAACTAATCATCTAACCGTTTATCAATCACCATTCTTTGAATTATTCACTACAGGTTGTACAACATGGAAAAGCCAAAAAAAAAACACAGACTACTCAACAGGAAATCATTTTAATATTTTATTTTCTTTCAGTTTTTTATTGAAGGTAAGAGAGAGAGAACCATACTAACACAGACATGTCTTTTCAGACCTGAACGAGGAATCTGAATTATTGTATACCAAGCCCCAAGATGAGAGATTGAAGCTAATTAATGTTCGAGGCCAGTTTTGGATTCTTCAGACATTCTCACAAGCATGAATATTATTGGCAGATTGATCATCTTTGTAACTCCATTATTCACCTACACTTTGGAGCAATGTAAAAGAAAAAAAAAGAGAAAAAGAAAAGTGATAAAAGAGAGAGCAAAAGGGCCAAACTAAAATTGTCTATGTGATAAAAAACTGATGGGTAAAAGTCTATATGTCTTTTTGATCGATATTCTCTCGATGAGATTTCACATAAGGCTCTTAAATGAGGTAAGTGGTGGTGAATTTGGATAACTCTTATGACCTGTGGGATGAAAATGTTTTGGTTGATAAGCAGAGGTCAAGTACATAAGTTTGGTACAATTTGATGTGGCCTTCAATAGGTAGTGGTGAAAGTTTGTGTTCTAAAGGACATGTGAGTTTTTGCGTTTCGAAACCTCTTTTACAGGTTTAGACTCTGCTTTGCTTTAGGTCAAGCAAATGGTAAGTCTAGGGAGTTGATATATCATGGGTTTTATGGGTTTTGACTAAGATGTATGTTCTTATTTAAAGTCTAAAACATATGTTTTGAGTCGTTTTAGAGTCTTTATAGATCTACGTACGTTTTGGAGCACTTTAAAGATTTTCGAGTAATTTAGATTATGAAGAGAAGTGATGCTGAAAAGATCAACTCGAAGACCATATTTTCACCTGGTATCAATCAACACCATGGAGGTTGTCAGTCGACACCAACTCTAACCAAAGAAGCCGACGTGATTTAAAGCAACTTTCAATAATTACAAGTTTGGCCCAAAACTCTTTAAAATTTACAAAGAAGTGATGGACGTGATTTATACCAATATATTTTATTTAAAGCCATTGTATAAGCTAAGCTTTATTTTAGATTTGGTGAGACAAGTCAGAACTCATTCAAGGAAAAGATTTTGAACTCATGTCTGTGTGCCGGTCGGAAACTATCACCAGAGGATACTGATCAGATACACAACTCGCCAATTTTGTGAAAAACCACTCCTAAAAGTCTTCATCTTCAACATCTACGATCCCAAAAGCAAATGGAAATATCTGAAAATTATCATCTTGTGCGGTTGCAACTAACTAACACCTTCATACTTCCCACTTAGGTGAGTCCCATCCACCACATGATACTGAAAACCTGTGATAAAAGCTCCAAAAGAGAAAAATAGATACTTAAATCTATTCAGAGAATAAAGTTTTATACCAGTGATTGTATCCAGATTTGCTTTGGTTATTTGCTCCAAATATGAAGGCAGTCTCTCATACCTATCTTCTGCTATTCCTCTCACCAATTCTTGCGCATATACCAATGCTCTGTATGAAGTGGTGTAATCAAGTGTCATGCCAAACATGTTATTCATTGCATCTTTGATATGCTGCGGATTCAACCCATCAATGATTCCACAACGATCTATGAAAAGCCTACCAACATACTTTGGCGTACAGTGTTTCCGCTGAGCGATTCTGTCTGTCACAGAACATGTATGAGTTTCCACATACTTGGTAACCCAAAACGTGTATCTCCCATGTTTCACACTCGGTCTGAGCTTCCATTCACAGCCATTAACACGACATATTCTGAAGGAGAATCTAAACCTCACCACTGTCAGCCGCAACTCTGAAACCAGGGCATCCCTACTAACAAAACTTTGATTGACATAGATATTGTTAGCATTCCATCTCCCTCCTTCACTACCATATGAACTTTTGAAATCTTCAAAACACATATTATCATTTTCTTCATCATCCTCATCTTTAACCTTTCCATACTCACTGTAATCAACAACATCATCAACCGCTTCAGCAAAATCAGGGATATCATCATCCTCCTCCCCATCATCCTCCTCCTCATCATGATTTTCATCTTCAGCCAAATCTTCATCCCCTTCATCAGCTTCATCAGCTTCATCCCCTTCCTCTGAAACTGTTCTCATCTTGCTTGATACACAAAGACGTACTTCATGCGTTTTAGTTATCTCGAGCAAGTTCCGAACTTGTCTATCACTTGTAACATGAATAGGAGGGTTTTCTGGAGTATGCATCATTCTTTCTGGTAATGAGTAGGTTAACTCCACAGACTCTGTGTTCATGTCCAGGTTATAATCTTCTTGAGCCATTTCAACAAGTTCAGCATGTGTCGAACCTTCCTTCAAAAGGAACATTCTCGCTCCTTTGAACTGATCAACCACAAATTTCCAACATCCATCTTTCAACAACCATTCTCCATACAGTGCATGTAAAGGACGAATCATCTGCAAAAGGTCCAAAAAAACACATTAGCAAATGAAAGTTTATTAAACATTGACGCAGACGACTTACACGGAGGTCGTCTGGACGACTTACATGTAAGTCGTCCATTTGGGTTAGTTTTGCAATTGATATTTAACCTATACGACTTACATGTAAGTCGTCTGACTTTGTTTGATAAAAAAAAACTCGAGACGACTTACATGTAAATCGTCTAGGGGAAACGGGTTAGTTTTGCATTTGACCGGAATGTGTCAGAAATTTGACTTTTCCTAGACGACTTACATGTAAGTCATCCAAAAGAGAATTAAAAAATTAATATTTTATTTTTTGTGGACGACTTACTTACATGTAAGTCGTATCAGGTTAGTTTTGAAATTGAAATATCAAACAAAAATATTTTTTTCCGGACGAGACGACTTACATGTAAGTCTTTCATGATTTTATTCCGAGATTCTGGTCAAACCGAATAAAATCATGAACGACTTACAAGTCGTCTGTGAAAAAAATATTTTTGCTTGATATTTCAATTGCAAAACTAACCTGAGACGACTTACATTAAGTCGTCCAGAAGAAAATTAAGAAAATATTATTTTGTTAATTTTCTTCAAGACGACTTACATGTAAGTCGTTTGGGAAAAAATATTTTTGCTTGATATTTCAATTGCAAAACTAACCTGAGACGACTTACATTAAGTCGTCTAGAATAATAAAATATTATTTTTTAATTTTTTTCTGGACGACTTACATGTAAGTCGTCCAGGAAAAGTCAAATTTCTGACACATTTCGGTCAAATGCAAAACTAACATGTTTTCCCTAGACGACTTACATATAAGTCGTCTCGAGTTTTTTTTATCAAATAAATTCAGACGACTTACATGGAAGACTGAAATGTGTCTAGGGATTGACCAGACGACATCCATGTAAGTCGTCTACAGCCATACGACTTACCTGGAAGTCTTCTAGACGAACATATGTGGAAAAAATCTCGATTCCATTCCTTAAGTTAATGAGATAACTTCCTTAGCACACATAAGTCTTCTCCTAGCACACAGAAGCTCAAATGAAAGTGACCCACCAAGAATCATAAGCTTCAACGCCTCATTAAACAATAAAAGTTTTGGTATCAAAATCTTGCGTTTTTGGATGAATATGTAGAGAAAGTGAAAGAGATGTTGTTTGTAGTTGATAAGAATGGAGAAAAAAGGAGTGAGATAACGATTCATGGGCATTAAGAGCTTCAATTAGGTTTTTCATGGTGGTTGGTGTATTGATGGCAATGACAATCTTTTAAATACTTGAAGATGATGAGGTTAAGAGAGGAAAAAAGACATTATCGAAAAAAACTAATGGCATTTTCTTAAATAATGTGAACTTGTGGGATGAATAGGAAAAAAGAAAAATACAAAAAAAATATAGGTTAGTTTTATAGTTGACTTTATGTTTTAGATCAATTTTGCTAATAGCCATATATATATATATTATGAATATCTATTAAATAAGACTATATACTCATGGTTTATGATAATTTGTATCTTGTTATAATAAAAAATTAAACCATTGATTATAAAAAATTTTGGGACTTTTAATAGTTTTAGTAATTTACAATCATTTTTTAAAAATTCAAAATATAACATATACAAAAATATAAAATTTTATTATATGGTTAATGTGATGATTTAATTTATTTTAATAGCAGAAAATAAAACAAAAATAATGGAGGATAGACAAATGTTCATCAAATCTTTATTATTTTCATATATATATTTTAAACATGTTAGGTAATTCCATAGATTTTATTTAATGAAAAATGAAAGGGGAATTTGCCAAATATGACTCAAAACATGATTTTGATTGCAAATCTATACCCAAACATGAATCAAATGCAAAACTAACCTAAAAGCCTTGTGAAATTACAGCCAGCTCCTTGTGACCAAACAAAAAAAAAATACAGAAATCACGTTTACGAATATAGGCCCAGTAAGTCGTCTAAGATGCTGGAAGTCGTCTAGACGACTTACATGTTAGTCGTCTGAAGTAGTTGATCTTAAAAATAATTTATAAACTTTTAAAAAAAATATTTTGACAAATGAAAAATTA
Source organism: Moricandia arvensis (assembly GCA_905132765.1). Classification (NCBI taxonomy): domain Eukaryota; kingdom Viridiplantae; phylum Streptophyta; class Magnoliopsida; order Brassicales; family Brassicaceae; genus Moricandia; species Moricandia arvensis. The sequence continues at coordinate 27,265 of CAJHQP010006358.1, read as the reverse complement.
AAATCATGTAACTATAAACAGTTTTAAGTGATGTAAATTAAGCTATAATAAAATTGAATAGTTTTCAACATAGATGAGTGTAATTAGTTAATCATTATATTCTTTAGTTTTATGGTTTGAAACCATATGTTGTAGTATTGTATGTATTCTTAGGGTTAGATTTTGGAAAGCTTGAATGTTTTTTTTTTAAATTAATTTTTACCTATATGTGTTTATTTATGTGTATAGTAAACACTTTTTAAGTTTAATTTGATTTTATGAAGTGTTTAGTTAGTTAATTAAGTTTAGGGGTTATGTTTAGGTTCTAGAGAACTTACATGTAAGTCGTCTGGTGAATAATTTACACCAGACGACTTACATGTAAGTCGTCCATACCGGACTGAGTTTTTAATTTTACCAATATACTTTTAAACCTAACCAGATCATTTACCAGACATATAAATACATTTTTTCACTTTTTCACAACTTTTGGTAACCCTAGCGCCGTTTCTGTCCAAGGGCGATAACGAAGGCGACTGCTATCTCGAATCAGATTTCTTCCGTCGTTCTCACCGCCGGTAATTTCTCCTCTTACGACAAATCATGTTTCTCCTTCATTCCGTCGAGTATTGTCGTAGTTTAAATTGACCAACCGCTTTGCTGTTTTCAGATCTGAAACCGCGTGTTGAACTCCTGTCTTAAGGCGTGTTGAACTCCACCGCCGGTAAAACCCTAAAAATTGTAGTCTGATTATTCTTTTCCCGTTGTTAATTTTTGCAGATCTATAACCGCTGGTGTCATTGGCGACCATATCTTCTCCAACTGTAAGTCATCCGTTTTATCTTTAGATGGTTTTTCTATTTAGTCTGATCTGGTAAGTCGTCTGCTAGGTCTTGTAGTAGAAGAGTTATTGTACGACTTACCTCGTCTGATAAGTCTTCAGCTAGAAGACCTGTCAGAGCACTTACCAGTAAGTCGTCTGGTCAAATTTCATGATTATATATTAATCAAAGTTACACAAATTTGATAATTTTTGGTGAATAATAAGTATGTATATTTCATTAATAAGTTATAGGTGCTTCGAGAAGGTAAATATGAACTCTCTTGGATATAAATAAAATGTTCAAAATTTTGCATATTTGTTTCGGGTAGAAGACTTTTCTAGAAGTTTCGTCCAATGAAAAAAATTCCCAAGAATTTTTATATTCAATACATGGATTAATTTTGGAATTGCTTATTTTGTGAGTTTTTCATAAAAGACTATTTTAGAAGTTTTCTACGTAAAAAAATTGAATTGACTTCCAGGAAAGTCTCTGAGAAAGCGAGATTAGTTTTTGAAATTGGCCAAAAATTTGAAGAAAAGTAATTTTTTCATAGAAGACTTCTTGAGAAGTCTGGTACGACTAGACTTCTAGAGAAGTTTTTTTACTATCACATAAAGTCTCTGAATTGTGGCAAGAAGTCACTTAAAGTCAGTTTTGCAACTAACAAAAGATAATAATTATTTAGTTTTACAATTAATTAATTAATTAGCAGACCTATGCATAGAAGACTTCTTCAAGAAGCATGATCTATTTTTATAGCGAAATTTTGGTTAGAGCCTCGGTTTTGAGAGTAGACTTCGTGGTAGGTTTTCTGATAGAAGAGTTCTCGAGAAGTCTTCTCATATAAAGCCAAACATGGTGAATTGCATCACTAACATACGCTAACTTTTTGTGTCACTTTTGAGACTTCATGTGAGCGTAAGAAGACTTCTCTAAAAATACACTCAAAGTAAACTTCTCTAGGAATCTTGTATGAAAATCCAAATTTCTATAAAATTTGGAAATTCCAAAACTAAACTAATTATTGGAGAATACTTATAGAGAAGTCTTACCTGGTAAAGTCGAATATTTTACTAAATAAAAAACTAACCCAATAATTTATAAAGCGAGACTTCTTAAAAAGTCTGCTAGAGCGTCAATATTGTTAATTTGTATGTATTTGTCAATATTGAAGCCCTTGATTGAAATTTATAACTTGATTGTTTATATTTATGAGATTAGCAATATTCATGTTTATTTATGTTTCTAGCTAATTAGAGAAGACTTCTTGAGAAGTCTGTTTGTGAGGCGAAGTCTTCTCTGTTGGTATTAGTAGACTCGCATTTTCTCTATATTTAAAATGATTTTAATTTTCTTTTGTTAATTCATGTGTATTTGTCGATATCGGTGCTCATGACTAAAATTTATAACTTAATTTTTTTTATAATTATGTGGCTATAAATATTCGTGTCCATTTATAATTCTAGCTAATGAGAGCAGGCTTCTTGAGAAGTCTTTTCGGTAGTTCTTAAATACTTACATTTTCTACATATATAAATGATTTTTAAAAAATGTTCTTGTTATTCATGTGTTTTCAAATTTAATAAATTGCGATGTCAGATGTTTAAGTTTATGTATTGCTTTTTTGTATTTGAACTTATGTAATATTAAAATTGTGATTTGTTGAACTTGTCTCAAGTGTTATTTTATTATAAATTTGTGTTACATGAATATAACTTGTCATCATCATTATCATCCAAATTACACAAAATTGATAAGGGACAACACTAAGCCTTCTATTTCAGTTTCACAATCATTCTCTTAATAAATGATTCACAATGAAAACAATAGTTTATGATTTCAAGAACTTGAAGGGATGGAAAAAACATTTGATAAAGAGTTTTTTTTTTTAATAAACTGGAAATAAACTGAATGTATTATTCAATATATTATATAAACAATAAAAACAATTTCTCCTAAATGTACGAGAAAACTAAACTTTCAGTGAAATTACACTTTGAATTAAATTACTTCTAGACAAGTCTATCATTAGCAGTCTAATTCGCGGTCAAGTTTCATTTAAAGTGTCAGTCGACTCGTGGCAGTCGACACCCACCCACCCAGGTAGTGATCGACACGTTCCAGTGTCAATAGACACTCCATCCCTCATGTACGTCTACTTTTCTCAGCTTTTATTCATTTTTCTTTGTTTTTTTTTGTTTTTTGCCAATCAGATTGTATAACACTATGGAGATTGTTGTTTAAGTATGGGCGGGGGGGGGGGGGGGGTTTATGACATTGTCTGGTATGTTTTTTATTGAGTCTAAATCGAGTCTGTTGGGAACTATGAGTTTTTTTGTAACTAATCATCTAACTGTTTATCTATCACTATTCTTTGAATTATTCACTACAGGTTGTACAACATGGAAAAGCCAAAAAAAAACACAGACTACTCAACAGGAAATCATTTTAATATTTTATTTTCTTTCAGCTTTCTATTGAAGGTAAAAGAGAGAGAACCATACTCACACAGACATGTCTTTTCAGACCTGAACGAGGAATCTGAATTATTGTATACCAAGCCCCAAGATGAGAGATTGAAGCTAATTAATGTTGGAGGCCAGTTTTGGATCCTTCGGACACTCTCACAAGCATGAATATTACTGGCAGATTGATCATCTTTGTGACCCCATTATTCACCTACACTTTGGAGCAATGTAAAAGAAACAAAAAAAAAGAGAAAGAGAAAAGTGATAAAAGAGAGAGCAAAAGGGCCAAACTAAAATTGTCTATGTGATAAAAAACTGATGGGTAAGAGTCTATATGTCTTTTGATCGATATTCTCTCGATGAGACTTCACATAAGGCTCTTAAATGAGGTAAGTGGTGGTGAATTTGGATAACTCTTATGAGCTGTGGGATGGAAATGTTTTGGTTGCTAAGCAGAGGTCAAGTATATAAGTTTGGTACAATTTGAAGTGGCCTTCAATAGGTAGTGGTGAAAGTTTGTGTTCTAAAGGACATGGGAGTTTTTGCGTTTCGAAACCTCTTTTACAGGTTTAGACTCTGCTTTGCTTCAGGTCAAGCAAATGGTAAGTCTAGGGAGTTGATATATCATGGGTTTTATGGGTTTTGACTATGATGTAAGTTCTTATTTAAAGTCTAAAATATATGTTTGGAGTCGTTTTAGAGTCTTTATAGATCTATGTACGTTTTGGTGCACTTTAAAGATTCCCGAGTAATTTGGATTATGAAGAGAAGTGATGCTGAAAAGATCAACTCGAAGACCGTATTTTCACATGGTATCAATCAACACCATGGAGGTTGTCAGTCGACACCAACTCTAACCAGAGAAGCCGACGTGATTTAAAGCAACTTTCAACAATTACAAGTTTGGCCCAAAACTCTTTAGAATTTACAAAGAAGTGATGGACGTGATTTATACCAATATATTTTATTTAAAGCCATTGTTTAAGCTAAGCTTTATTTTAGATTTAGAGAGACAAGTCAGAACTCATTCAAGGAAAAGATTTTGAACTCATGTATCTCTTACTTTATTTTTATATTTATTCACACTTTGATTATTCAGAATTTACTTTATCTTCTTAATTGTGATTGTTCTTAATGTAGATTTGGATTGACAGCTTGAAATATAGATCACAGAATAACTAGTAGACACGACAGTGTTATCGATAGCCTGAAATAAATTGATGAGCTAAAAAACACAAACAAATTTGATTTAGTGATTTAGTGAACTTATCAAACCGGATCTTAAAGCTTGTAGTAATTGTTTGAATTCACAAAGAAATTTGGAATACTAGGATCAAGAAATAGGTTATCTCTTGAACGAATGTTGATTAATTTATGCATTGTGATTTGAGTTCTAGAACTGTTCTTCATAATCCTTAATAATTGTTTGACCCAAAATTCTAATTTTCTCAGAATTTCTCTGAGTCTAGCTTCTTTCAACCATATTTTACAACCGTTTACGTTCTATTGTTTATTGCTTTCTATTATTGATCTAGTTTAATCTGAAACTAAGGTTTATTGTGTGATCCCAGTCTCTGTGGATTCGATCCCTAATTATTACAACGGACACTTTGAAATTTCAAATTGTTCTTAGGGTAAATTTGAGCATATCAGTGCTTCTCGAGAGAAGTATTTCTTCTTTGAGATTAATAGGGCCTTTGTCGGTAAAGTTTGAATTCTGCCTCGTTCCTTATGACTGGGCCATATTCGTTGGTAGTTGCCCTTTGTTTTGTGTTAGGTTTCCTCTCTCTGCTCTTTTAAATATCTTCTGATACTTTACATTATTGCATGTTCTTCTCCTATTGAATCCTTGGATTCCATGCTTTAGGTTTGATTAGGGTTCTATGACCCAAAAGAAATGATTGGTCATCGTCACTTTGAACAGGATCTGATGAGCTCTTTATCTGCATTTCCTTCCTCGTAGGATATATAGTGTTTGTCTCCTCGACTTGGGGTAAGCCTCAGACTAGTCAATGTTGTTTACGGAACGTACCAATCCTTATATTATCATTGTTTAGCAAGAGAATTACCCATTCTGCTTCTTTAGGAGCCTCCATGCAATCTATCGGGAAACAACGAGAAGGCTGACGTTTCGTGAGAGAGCTAGCAGAAGGATTAATAAATCAAATAGGGTGTACCCACGGGAATTCTTTCTATCCATGAAGGATATTCTAAAGGATCCAGCCGCTGAGTACATGATCATGGGAGATTCTTCCTCGTTCCCCAAAATCGAGGTTTTTAGGATGACAACTTTTTTGTCTGTGGTGAAGTCACGGGTGTTGTGTCTTCGTCGATCCCTGCGGGGTGGAAAATTATGTTGGCAGGTGAGCCACTCTCATGCGAAGTAGGGTCGCGGGAGACTCGTTCAATTTCTCCGGGTGGTCGATCGCTTTTGATGTATTTTGGTCACATCAAAGATTATCCACTTTCTGATATTCGGAGGAGACCGTGAACTTGTTCAGCTAGTTCAGAGAGGCAGGGTCCCAGATACCTGCACTTTGCAACATGAATGAGCGTAAGTCTTACATGGCTGCGACCACTGCTTCTGCCAAGGTTAACGATGATTTTGTCTATTGGTTTAAGGGAGCATTTGGAATGCGATTTTTTGCAATATATTGAGGCTTTTAACAGCATGTGAGGTGAGGATGGTGGTAACTAGGTTCAATGCTGAGCTCCAAGCCTCCAACCCTCAAGAGGCAGTGTTGGAGAAGCAAGTTAAGAAGCTCAGAGATGAGAAGGCACGATTGTGCAATCTCAAAAGTAACGAGATAATTTTGTGCCTTATATTTAAAGTGGTGACGGGCCATTTGATGGCTCTTAGTACTAAGAACCGGTTGGTGGTTTCTCATGCCGAAAAGTAGTCATATGAGGTCCCCTTAGGGAGCCCTATTGGGAGGTTGAATTGTAGAAGCCGGAAAACCGAATTGACATAAACTATGTAAATAAAGCAATGTTAAGGAAATATACAATTCAAAAGACGAAATGAACACCGAATCGAAAAAACATTTGAACAAATAGACCATGGAGTCGAGACGAATCTTTTTCCTTAACTCTTAATATTCGCTCCGTAGTGAGACGGACATGTATGAAATAGAGTCCCAGGATACAACCATGATAGACGATTCACGCTTCACACGTGAACGTCCCTAACCAACTATTAAATCTACGAAACACTCTCTACCTAATAGACTTACGCTTAGGGATTTGATTGCTGGTTTTCGTTGTTGTAAAACGTTAAAATGAAGAAGAATAGTCGGGTTTATGTAAAGAGAAAGACGAGTAGTCACTTCCCCGCAACAGCTACTGCAATGGGCAAAAATCTAGCAGAGATCGAGGGAAATTGAGTTACGAGACATATTCCCCAAGAATCTCTGACTCTTTCTTTTCGTTTAAATTTCGTAGGGAGAGGAGAAAATACATGACGTTTTTTATTTTGTAGACAAAATTACTTGTCGGGTTTATTTTACCAGAAGGTGAACATGATGTCTTGAACGAACCGGTGTTTTATGTAGACCGAGACAACATGCATAACGAAGCTTCATTTTCTCGTAGAACTTAGTTCTCTATTGTGTTCATTGTGGCCCTGAATTATTCCTGGTTTTCATGAGTGAACTTAGAGAATATAGCCTAGCATTCATTCTCCTAGAACGGCCCCATTTCACACTCATTAGGTGATTGACCATGAAAAGTATTGAATAAATACCTCACTTTAAAACCTATGGAATCATTAAAAGCTTATGCTTATCCTTCTCACGTTAGCACTTTTATCATCTTAGGAGTTGGGAAGAGACTATTTTTGTCTCAAAGTGCTTTTAGTAGATTCTGTTTGATTTTTTTGCTCTTTGAACATACGTCTTGGGATCTCCAGTCATGATAGGTAGGGTTGCAGTCAAGCATCCTCATTTTTATAGGCTTTAAACCCATTCCTTTTGATGATTTAGCAACAATATTTCATGGCAAACCTTTAGTGAATGGTTTTGCTAAGTTGTCAGCCGATTTGATGTAGTCTATTGTGATTACACCATTTGAGATAAGTTGTTTAATGGTTTTATGTCGTCTTCTGATGTGATGAGATTTACCATTGTAGAGTTTATTCTGAGCCCGAGCTTTTCTGATAGGTGCTGAACATTGCCCTATCGGTGCAAATGTGGGTGGTGGCACCTGTATCATACCACCATTCCTTAGGGTTGTTGCTCTCAACCATGTTGACCTCAGTCACCACTGCAACGAGATCTTCCTCAGTGAGATGCGCTTGAGCCTTCTCATCTCTGATCTTGTTGCGACACTCAACAGTCCTATGACCAACTTTGTGGCAATAGTGACATTTTCCCTTGAATTTCTCCACATTCACATTGATTTCAATGCCTTTCTTCTTGAAATTTGGTTCAGAAGCCTTCAGGAATGCAGCTGTTTTAGAAGGCTTGCCAGGAGAGTAGGCGTGCGCCTTTCCTTTGCCTTTGTGCTCAGCCATGTTGACATTATGCTCCTTAGCATTTACCTTGTCAGCAATTCGGTTTCTGGATTCTATCTGAAGCCTCATAATGAGCTCTTTGAGACCCATCTTCTTCTTTTTGTGCTTCAGGTAGTTCTTGAAATCCGAATAGCTTGGAGGAAGCTTTTGAATGAAGCTGAGAGTTGTGAATGTCTCGCAAATAGACATTCCTTTATTCATGGTAGATGAGCTGGAGCGCTTCAACCTGATCCATGATGGGTTTTGAATCCACCATTTTAAAGTCAAGGAATTTTGCAACCACATACTTCTGACATCCAGCGTCCTCACCTTTTTACTTCTTATCCACTGATCTCCATAGCTCTTTCGTTGTGGGAATCTCACAGTCGACTTGGTACAATGGGTCAATAAGGCGACCCAAAATGTATCCTTTCCAGATGAATTCGGAATACAACCAGCTGTTAACACTTGCAAGAGTGTACACATCATCAATCCCGTAAGGGACAAGGGGCTTGTCCCCCTGGGTAAATTTATCCAGCTTCATTGTTGTCAGAAAGAACATCATCTTCTTTTGCCACGTTCTGAAGCCTTTGCCATCCAACTTGTATGGCATTAATCCTTGAGTGAACAAGCTTGGTACAATCGGAGGAGTTGGAACTGAAACCAGAGCACTTGTGGTTCCTTGAATAGAACCCGTTTGATAGAGACCAACACCGAACAGGCTACGACGCGTGGTTTCATCAGCAACATTTCCCACTAGAAGGGCATGTGTCATTGTTGCTGCGATTGTTGCTGTTGCATCAGCAGTTGTCATGGTTGCATCAGTTTGAGCAACGTTGAGTGGAGTTTGCGTATCAATGGTGGTGTCAATGGGGGTGTTGTTAGGATCCATCATTTTTCTGTTGAGAAAACATGAAAGCGGATTAGACTCCAATCAACAAATAACATATTATTTCAAATGAATAATAGTTTAAAATCGATTGTCTTTTTGGTATTTTTAGTAGATGGCTTAAAGCATTACAAACCACCAAATCATATTGATATAAGTCTGATAAACGTTTTGCAAACTCGCTTAAAAGCATTCGCAGAAACCGTTTGTGTAGACTTGTAGATTGTTTCACAAACTCGCTTTAGAAAGCTATTGTGGAAACGAATCGTTTTTATAACGTTTTTATGATTCATGTAACAAAAAAACGTTTCGCGATAGAGCTACAGAGCAAAACGCAAACCATTTTCAGATAAGCAAGAAACGTTTCGCGGAAATGCGTAAATGAAATCGCAAACACCGTTTCAACCAAAAAAAACATTTTATAAATCCTTGAAATCGTTTTATAAAACGTTTTAAGATCAATTCGATTAAAGTTTATATGTAATAGAATCGATTAAGAGTTAAGACTGTAGAAGCCGGAAAACCATTTTGACATAAAAGATATAAATAAAGCGATATTAAGAAAATATATGATTCAAAAGACGAAATGAAAACCGAATCGAAAAAGGTTTTGAAAAAATAGACCACGGAGTCGAGACGAATCTCTTTCCCTAACTCTTAATATTTGCTCTGTAGTGAGACAAACATGTACGAAATAGAGTCCCACGATACAACTATGATAGACGATTCACGCTTCACCCGTGAACGTCGTAACGAACTATTTAATCTACGAAACACTCTCTACCTAATAGACTTAAGCTTAGGGATTTGATTGCTTGTTTTCGTTTTTGTAAAACGTTAAGAATGAAGAAGAAGAGTCGGGTTTATTTAAAGAGAAAGACAAGAGCCACTTCCCACAACAGCTGCTGCGCGTGGGCGAAAATTTCATAGAGATCGAGGGAAGTTGAGTTACGAGACTTATTCCCTATGAATCTCTGACTCTTTCTTTTTGTTTAAATTTCGTAGTGAGAGGAGAAACTGCATGACGTTTTTTATTTTGTAGACAAAACTACTTGTCGTTTTAAAACACAATTCATGTTGTTTTTAGGTATAATAAACGTCAAGCTTAATTAGGCTCAAAAAGAACATCTTGTAGTGGCCCTGGGGACACATTACCCAAACCCAATCCCAAGCCCAAGCTCAAGCCGAGCCGAGCCGAGCAGAGCCGAGCCGGACGGCAGGGGCGGTGCGCACATGGGGGCCTCCTCTCTCTCCAACCCATTTAAGCAAGTGTAAGATTGAGCACATATATATACTACTCTAGTTTGCTTCATGTGTACGATGTGGGACAAATGAAGTCATCACTTTTACATATTTTGGGCTTTCTAACCACAGCCCAAGTTTCATTTCTTTTCAACATTTAATCAAAGCCATGGGTTTTAATATTGATCTAACAATCTCCCACATGAATAGAAATGACTCTACACATATGCAGACTCGATAGATTCTAGAAACTCTATAAAATTTACTGACTAGACGTATACTAATGACTAGACAGACAAACTTATTGAGAGTGTTTGCGAAGAATTCATTGTGTTTGAGTTGGTGGCATTTATAAGCCTTGAACCACTCATAGTTAATATTTGTCGGGTTTACTTTACGAGAAAGTGAACATGATTTCTTGAACGAACATGTGTTTTATGTAGACCTAGACAACATGCATAACGAAGCTTCATTTTCTCGTAGAACTTAGTTCTCTATTATGTTCATTGTGGCTCTGAATTATTCCTGGTTTTCATGAGTGAACTTAGAGAATATAGCCTAGCATTCATTCTCTTAGAAACGGCCCCATTTCACACTCATTAGGTGATTGACCATGAAAAGTATTGAATAATACTTTGCTTTAAAACCTATGGAATCATTAAATGCTTATGCTTATCCTTCTCACATTAGCACTTTTATCATCTTAGGAGTTGGGACGAGACTATTTTTGTCTCAAAGTGCTTTTAGTAGATTCTGTTTGATTTTGTTTTCCCTTTGTTTATACGTCTTGGGATCTCCAGTCATGATAGGTAGGGTTGCAGTCAAGCATCTTCTTTTGTTATAGGCTTTAAACCCATTCATTTTGATGATTTAGCAACACTATCTCAAGGCAAACCTTTAGTGAATGGATCCGCTAAGTTGTCAGCCGATTTGATGTAGTCTATTGTGATTACACCATTTGAAATAAGGTGTCTAATGGTTTTATGTCGTCTTCTGATGTGACGATATTTACCATTGTAGAGATTATTCTGAGTCCGAGCTATAGCATATTGACTATCACAATGTATTCGTATAGCCGGTACAGGTTTCTCCCACATGGGAATATCTTTTGAAAAATTTCTAAGCCATTCAGCATTTTCTGCGGCTTTGTCTATGGCAATGAACTCAGATTCCATGGTGGATCTGGCTAACACTGTTTGTTTGGTAAATTTCCACGATATTGTTGCTCCTCCTAATGTAAAGACATATCCACTCGTCGATTTTAATTTTTAGAATCTGCTATCCACTTAGCGTCACTGTATCCTTTTAAAATGGATGGCTCTTTACTATAGTGAAGCCCAAAATTTTTGGTGTAGCGCAAGTAATTGAGTGCTCTCGTTATACCTTTCCAGTGTGTATGACTTGGATTACTCGTATATCGACTAAGTACGTTTACTGCATGCGCTAGAACTGGTTTAGTACAATTTGTCAAGTACATGAGACTTCCGATCACTCGTGCATACTCGTTTTGTGAAACCGCTTCACCTGAATTCTTTGTCAAGTGCATTTGGGGATCTAACGGAGTTTTCTCCATACTATTAGAGTAATTTTTAAATCTATCTAATATTGTTTGAGCGTAATGAGATTGGGTTAAGATATTCCATTTGAATTTCTTGTTATTTTAACCCCGAGAATAACATCTACTAATCTTGTTGGGGTCAAAATCGGTTATGACGAAATCAACTTCAGAAACCTACTGGGAAATGCGCTCTTTGCTAAGGAAGATATAATATCTCGAAAAAGAGGAATGGGAAAATCAAAGTCAAGTCTCGGCTAACCACGAAGGAATGGTCTGCATAGTGAGCCATCAAGAAGAGTTTGTCCTAGAACTCAGATCGATGTATCCCCGAGCATCAAGACGACGAAACGACTAAAGGACTCTATCATCCAACTCACCGAACGGAGAAGTTGGTCGAGCAAGACGTCCAACTCGCCGAACAGGCAAGTTGGGAAGAACAAGCCAACTAACTCGCCCATTCGGCGATTTGGACAATCCATTTCTATCTCATCCTCCTAAGTCCCTCCTTTGAAACTTGATCAAACTTATCTTTTTCGTCTTGATCGAGATTGACTTTGGAACTTTACCGAAAGAACTCGTTCCCTCGTATAAATATCAGATCGATCATGTAAGACAGTAACGGTTAACTAAACACCTAGAGTTTCATGCCCTACATGAAAGATCCTAACTCTAGTTAGGGACGACATCGTCTCAGGAATGCTCTGTCGATAAAATCGCAAAAACGCTTAAGTCAAAGAACAGCCCGAGAAGGTCTAAAACTCGGCTAAAGGCCCACTCGCGATTTTATCCGAAACCGAGCCCAATATTTATGTCGGTTTATATTTTTGCAGGAAGAGATAAATGTTAAGTTTGGAAGATAAATGTCAAGATCGAAAGATAAATGTTAAATTTCCAAAGATAATCATGAAGATCGGAGAATAAGGAATATTTCCGCGAAGCAATAAATTCGACTGAGGGAAGAAGGGGAAAGATCAAACCGCCTCTGGGAGGAGTATATAAGGAATTCGAGGTTGAGGATGCAAGACTCAACTAGGTTATTCAGGTCTTACAAAGATAGATCTAGGAACTCGCCGACGACTCTTTCCGCTAAGGCTTTACCTGTTGTAACGCTCAAACCACATATCCAGAATAAGATCCTCTTTGTTATCTTTTGTATTTACTAATTCATCATTATATTGTTGTTCTCAATGTTTGATTGCTTGACGTTTTTGGCTTAGCAGATATCCGGGACCTTTGGGAAAGAGAGGTTTACCTTGCCTTCCTAAATCAATGAAAATTGACAGTGCAAAATTTGGTTCCCACAAATCCCATATCTTTCATTTCAAATTTCCCTTTGAGCATGTTTTTTTGTGTGATTGATGATATCTTTATTGCTTCCAATAATGCGTATATCATTTACATATAGACATAGCAAAACATACACATTTTTGGTAGTTTTGTAGTATATGCATTTATCACATTTGTTAATTTTGAAACCATTTGACATCATTACATTGTCAAATTTTTCATGTCATTGCTTAGGATCTTGTTTAACCCCAAAAAGTGACTTCACAAGTCGATATACTGTCTTCTTGTCCATGAAGGACAATACCCTCAGTTTTTTCATGTAAATTTCCTCTTCTAAATCACCATTTAGAAAGGCAGTTTTTACATCCATTTGATGGAGTTTTAGGTCTCTTTAAGCTGCGATTGCTATCATCAGCCTTATTGATGTTATTCTTGTTACGGAAGAATAAGTGACAAAATATTCAAGACCTTCCCTTTGTCAGAATCCTTGAATTACAAGTCTAGCTTTGTGTAAACCAGGTTTTCCATCAGGGTTTAGTTTTCGTTTCATTATCCATCTATTCCCTAATGCTTTGCAGACAGGTGGTAAATCTGTTATATACCATGTATAATTTTGTATGATAGAGTCGAATTCACTTCTGACAGATTCTTCCAAAATGGAGCGTCTGGTAAAGCCATGGCTTATGCCAAAGTTTTTGGATCATTTTTCTACTAAAAATGCCATAAAAATCTTCACCAAAACATTTTTCCTTTCGAGCTCTTTTGCTCCTTATAGGGTTCATATTTTTCATTTTTTGAAATATCATTTATGGAAATTTTGACATTTGTCTCAGTTTTCTGAAACATTGTCGTCGTCTGTTTCTTCTCGAGTTCGTTTTGAACCTTGTTTTTCCTTGCAAGGAAAAAAATTCGGAGAAAGAAGCATTTCTTGATTCCATTACAATATTTTCATGAATATTTGATATTTCAGATTTATGTACCAGAAATTGGTAGGCACTACTATTATGTGCATATCCGATGAAGATGCAATCCATTGTTTTAGGTCCAATAATGACTTTCTTTGGTGGTGGTACCGCAACTTTTGCCAAGCACCCCCACACTTTGAGGTATTTATACGAAGGTAATTTACCTTTCCATAGTTCATATGGAGTTTTGCTTGCTACTTTAGGTGAAATTTTGTTGAGGATATAATTAGTGGTAAGCAACGCTTCCCCCTACATGTTCTGAGGTAATCCAGATTCCTGCAGCATTGCATTCATCATCTCTTTTAGAGTTCGATTTTTGCGCTCAACAACTCCATTAGATTCTGGTGAATAAGGAGATATAGTTTGATGAATAATTACATGTTCCTTAGAAAATGCATTAAATGGACCATCGTACTTGCCTCCTATGTCGTTTCTAACTATCTTAATAGTGGTTTAAGCTGATTTTCGACCTCGAGTGTAAATTCTATGAATTTTTCTAAGGTTTCATCTTTGCTATGTAATAAATTTACATAACAATATTTTGTGCAGTCGTCTATGAAGGTCACAAAGAATTTTTTTCCACCTCTAGTTTGTATGTATTTTAAATCACATAAATCTGTGTGAATTAAATCTAGAGGTTTGTTAGTTCTTTCGACACAAGGTGAGGGTGTTTTTGTGAGCTTAGCATGTACGCATACTTCACATTTTTGTTTACTTGTTTTGCATTTTGGGATTAGATTTCAATTCATTAATATTTTTATGGATTTGTAGTTTACATGGCCTAATCTTTCATGCCATATATTAAAAGACTCAACCAACTAAGTAACACACTCTTTCTTATTCATTGAATTTTTTGGAGTTACAACCTTCGGAGTGACTGTCATTACATTCATTTTGACCAGTCCATCCTTAACATACCCCTCTCCCAAATACATCCCATTCCTACTAATCACGAGCTTGTCCACCTCAAGGGTTTTGGCGAATCCATTCTTGCTGAGCAAGGTTCCCGAGACCAGGTTCTCCCTCATTTCAGGCTCATGCTTCACATTCTGCAGAGTGACTTCACCTCCAGATGTCATCTTCAGAACCACCTTGCCGCGGCCTTTAATCTTGGAGAATGCAGTGTTTCCCATGAACAGTTTCTCTTGAGTCTTGCTTTTCTGATAGGTGCTGAACATCGCCTTATCGGCACAAATGTGGGTGGTGGCACTTGTATCATACCACCATTCCTTAGGGTTGTTGCTCTCTACCATGTTGACCTCAGTCACCACTTCAACGAGATCTTCCTCAGTGAGATGCGCTTGAGCCTTCTCATCTCTAATCTTGCTATGGCCAACTTTGTGGAAATAGTGACATTTTCCTTTGACACATTCACATTGATTTCAATGCCTTTCTTCTTGAAATTTGGTTCAGAAGACTTCAGGAGTGCAGCTGTTTTAGAAGGCTTGCCAGGAGAGTAGGCGTGCGCCTTTCTTTTGCCTTTGTATTCAGCCATGTTGACAGTATGCTCCTTAGCATTTACCTTGTCAGCAATCCGGTTTCTGGAATCCATCTGAAGCCTCATAATGAGCTCTTCGGGACCCATCTTCTTCTTTTTTGTGATTCAGCTAGTTCTTGAAATCCGAATAACTTGGATGAAGCTTTTGAATGAAGCTGAGAACTGTGAATGTCTCACAGATAGACATTCCTTCATTTATGGGAGATGAGCTAGAGCACTTCAACCTGATACATGATGGGTTTTGAATCCACCATTTTGAAGTCAAGAAATTTTACAACCACATACTTCTGACATCCACCGTCCTCACCTCTGTATTTCTTATCCAGTGATCTCCATAGCTGTTTCGATGTGGGAATCTCACAGTCGACTTGGTACAATGGGTCAATAAGGCGACCCAAAACGTACCCTTTCCAGATGAAGTCGGAATGCAACCAACTCTCAACACTTGTCCTCCTGGGTGAATTCATCCAGCTTCATTTTGCCACGTTTTGAGGCCTTTGCCATGAAACTTGTATGTCATTAATCCTTGAGTGAACAAGCTTGATACAGTTGGAGGAGTTGGAACTACAACCAGAGCACTTGTGGTTCCTTGAATAGAACCCGTTTGATAGAGACCAACACCAAACAGGCTACGACGCTTGGTTTCATCAGCAACATTTCCCACTAGAAGGGCAGGTGTCATTGTTGCAGCGGTTGTTGTTGTTACATCAGCGGTTGTCATGGTTGCATCAGTTTGAGCAACGTTGAGTGAGTTTGCGTATCAATGGTGGTGTCAATGGGGGTGTTCTTAAGATCCGTCATTTTTCTGTTGAAAAAACATGAAAGAGGATTAGACTCCAATGAACAAATAACATATTATTTCAAATAAATAATAGTTTAAAATCGATTGTCTTTTTTGGTATTTTTAGTAGATCGCTTAAAGCATTACAAACCACCAAATCATATAGATACAAGTCTGAAAAGCATTACAAACCACCAAATCATATCGATACAAGTCTGAAAAACGTTTTGTAAACTCTCTTAAAAGCATTCTCAGAAACCGTTTGTGTAGACTTTTAGATTGTTTCACAAACTCGCTTTAGAAAGCTATTGTGGAAACGAATCGTTTTTATAACGTTTTTATGATTCATGTAACAAAAAAACGTTTCGCGATAGAGCTACAGAGCAAAACGCAAACCAGTTTCAGATAAGCAAGAAACGTTTCGCGGAAGTGCGTAAACCAAATCGCAAACACCGTTTTAACATAAACGTTTTATAAATCCTTGAATTAGTTTTATGAAAACGTATTAAGATCAATCTGATTAAAGCTTATATGTAATAGAAGCGATTAAGAGTTAAGACTGTAGAAGCCGGAAAACCGAATTGACATAAACGATATAAATAAAGCGATGTTACGATTCAAAAGACGAAATGAAAACCAAATTGAAAAATGTTTTGAACAAATAGACCATGGAGTCGAGACGAATCTATTTCCTTAACTCTTAATATTCGCTCCGTAGTGAGACGGACATGTACAAAATAGAGTCCCACGATACAACCATGATAGACGATTCACGCTTCACCCGTGAATGTCTTAAAGAACTATTAAATCTACGAAACACTCTCTACCTAATAGACTTAAGCTTAGGGATTTTCATTGCTGGTTTTCGTTGTTGTAAAACATTAACAATGAAGAAGAAGAGTCGGGATTATTTAAAGAGAAAGATGGCGAGAGCCACTTCTCGCAACAGTTGCTGCACGTGGACGAAAATCTCGCGGAGATCGAGGGAAGTTGAGTTACGAGACTTATTCCCCAAGAATCTCTGACTCTTTCTTTCTGTTTACATTTCGTAGTGAGAGGAGAAACTGCGTGATGTTTTTTATTTTGTATACAAAACTACTTGTCGTTTTAAAACAAAATGCATGTCATTTTTTGGTATAAAATGGGCCAAAACGTTAAGCTTAATTGAGCCCAAAAAATATCTTGTAGTGACCATGGGGCCACATTTACCCAAACCCAAGCGCAAGCCGAGCCGAACGGCGGCGGCACGCGTGTGGGGGCCTCCTCTCTCTCCAACCAGTTTAAGCAAGTGTAAGATTGAACACATATGTATACTACTCTAGTTTGCTTCATGTGTCTGATGTGGGACAAATGAAGTCACCACTTTTACATATTTTTGGACTTTCTAACCACAGCGCAAGTTTCATATCTTTTCAACATTTAATCAAAGCTTTGGGCTTTAATATTGATCCAACATGAACTTTGTCGATTATCTATCAATGTGAAGATCGAGTTCTCCGAGAAGTTTCACGAGGTGCTAGCTGATATCAAGGAGAAATGGGTTTTGAAGGATGTGGAAGCTGCAATTCAGGAGATCTTTTCTGTTTTGTTCTTGCGAAAAACATTGTATGAAGCAGAGACCGATCTGGAGAGGAACCTCATGGCTACATTGGCCAGGGAGGGGAAAAAAGGTGGCAGCATGGAATGAGGAGGTTACCAAGTGATTCCGTGTTACCTCTTTTTCCTTCCTCTTTTGCATTTTTTTACTTGGTGTCCATGAAAGCTTTTATCCAAAAAGGAGTTTAAGACAGGTTTTAACAAGTAAATAAATGCCTCTGAAAGGCTTTTTGCTTTGTTATTCTTTTTTGCAACCATGATGTCTTGTCTTTTGATGTTTTTGATTACTCTTTGTTAGGAAAAATGTGAAGATGTTTATCTTTTAGTTAGTTTTCACTTAAAAAATTTTCAGGGTTCGTTCGTGAGGATGCCTTTTAGTGTCTGAAATTTTTTTTGTCGACGTGATTTCTGACTGTTTGGCAGTTACTTTTGAGATATGTGGGAACGAACTCGTAAGATTTTCTTAAAATGTAAAAATCTCCTGTTGAGTACCAAAAATAGAAACAAATCGTAACATCTCGGTTTGTGGTATATGTTAGAAAAATTAAGAAAATTAATTTGGCTAATTATGTCACCAAAGTGCGCTTACCTTTTCCGTCACACATCCATTTAGAACTCCAGAGTAAAGCATGTTTGCGCTGGAGTAGTGGAATAATGGGGGACCTATCGGGAAGTTATTCGGGATACCGTGTGATTGGGCCCAAGCACGGGAAAAGTTCATGTGGTAATTGTAGGGACAGTAAACACAAGTTTCGAGCCTACGGTAAATTAAGCATCGCTTGTCACACGAAATGGGGCCCACGGGCCGAGTGATCAGGCGTAGGTGACCCATTAGCCGTGAGCGGTTAAGGCTTTACAAGTGGTATCAGAGCCAAACCTAGACAAGTGTGGAGTCAATAAGGGCTCACACTAACATGGGTAATGATCCTAGGGCGCAACGGGACGTTGCATTCTTTGAGAGGTGGTGAACTATAACATCTGGTTTGTGGTATATGTTGGAAAGCTAAAGAGAAATGATTTGGCTACCTATGTCACCAAAATGCGCTTATCTTTCCCTCCACACATCCATTTAAAATCTAGAGTTAAGCATGCTTGCGATGTAGTAGTAAAAGAATGGGTTAACTATCGGGAAGTGATTCGCGATACCGTGTGAGCGAGGCCAAAACTGGTGAAAGGTCATGTGGTGATTGCATGGACAGTAAACAAGGCTTTCAAGCCTAAGATAAATTAACGCATCACCCGTTGCACGGAATGGGTCCCACGGGCTGAGTGAGCGGACGTGAATGGCCCATTAACCGTGGGCGGTCAGGGCATTACACAAAGAATTCAAGAAGGTTCCTCCTCTTCCCGCACTGTTTTCAAGAAAAGTACTGAGCTCAGGACCACGACTGTAGTATTCTGATAGTTGATTTTTCAAAAGAAAGAATGGGGTGGCTATGCTCTTGAAATATCTGCCTAAATACCATTAAGGTATCAATCAAATATGTAGGTCGATTGTTGAGATTATACCTAGTCGTGGCAGAGTTTTATGCTGAAAAAGTTTCAAGACCTCATGACTTCCATATCAATTTGTTATCGAAGAGGTGGTAGATGCCAGAGCGAACTAGTTTGGTAACACAGCAGGGGCCTTCCTAGTTGATCCCTAGTTTTTCTTAAACCTTTATCCATGTTTTCACTGACAGCTTTACGCAGCACTAGGTCGCTTACTACAAACCATCATTGTCTAACTTTGGAATTGTAGAAGCGAGCAGCTTCTTGTTGATAATTTTGAATTTGTATCAGAGATCGATCGCAACAAGTGTCGATGAAATTGAGCTGATCTCGTACCATTTCCTCGTTTATCTCAGGATTTAGAGTGTATAGCCTTAAGCCAGGTATAGCTGTTTGGGGGGAGGGGGGCGTATGAACTGCTTTTATCTTGTAGGCTAAAGAAAATAAAGTTTCTCATGTTGCTTTATGGGAGATTGTGAGACACGCCCATAAGACTCTTGACTCGTGTTTCCTTGAAATGTATTAAAATCTGGAAAATAGGAAATAATAGGTTAGGTAGGGTAATTAAAATTCGGGTCCTGTTTTATTCCATCAGGTGTAGGGTGCGGTTTGGGTTGTTTCCAAGACCCAGTGGGGGGGGGGGGGTAAAATAGCTATACCCAAACCATTTTTTGTGTCAGTTCCAGTTCGGGGTGTTCGGTATTTGGATACAATTTCCAGTGCTACTGAAGGCAAAACGACCAAATATCTAATGGACTTTGTATGCAGTGCATTGCCTTGATCTGCAATAAGATGTCGAAGGAAGAATCTGCAGTGCTTTGACATTCCTTTTCAAATGAGTTGTGCCCAGCGGATCGAAAAATGAATTAGACTAGATCCACATGCAATTAAACACTGGAAATCTTGATCCTGTCAATAATGCAATAAATAAGTTCATATTCATAGATGGTTACATATATTGTTGTGCTCCACTTGTTAACATAATTAAGATATTCACCAATCTATGAAATTTTAATAGACCGTCTATTACGAGGTTTGCAACATCATTCATAAGTATGTCTCAGTTTCACATTCAACAAGCAAACTTTACGAATTTGGTCACATCCGAGAAATGGAACAATAGTAAATAGACAAGGGTGTCAATATATTTTACAAGAAATTTCATAAAGAAATGTTAGCTTTGCACTCAATATGACTTCTCCTCTTGTAAAAGTATTTAGGATGGTCGATATAGAAAAAAATCTGGTGATGAGATACATATACGCTGCAATGGATAGGGACGGAGAGGTATTGCTAATAGTTTAAGATGAAACAAGAGAAATAAGAGATTGTGTTTAGGATCATTGATAAAATGTGAAACATTTAGCCTCATCAGCCTATGCACACCACTAGTTACTTGATATACCATGGTTTTTACCACGTTTAGACCATGGTGGAAGTTCTTTATAGATCCCTATAGAGTCCACTATATTTGTTTGAAGTTTGTTTTAGAGTATTTTCAGGTTCATGTACGTTTTGGGGAACTTTAGAAATTCTAGAGTTATTTGAGGTGCAGAACTGTGCAGATGCGGCAGACGTTTAGGTTTGGGTGGAATCCTTCCCACAGTGAGATTGAGCTCATATTTTGACACAAGATATAGCTTTGACTTATCTTTCCAATGTCATTGGTTTGAGGTCAATCAAAATACTAGATCAAAGTTATGGCATTTTTAATGAAGAGTGGTTCGTCTGACTCGCGAGAGGAAACAGTCGAGAATCAACTAGTGTCGACCGACACTACTTAAGTGTCAATCGACACTCCTCCAAATCAGAAAACTACAGATTTTAATGAAGTTTCAAGAATTGTGAATTTGCCCCCAAAGTTTCCCTTATTTATAGAAGACCCCAGAACGGGTCTAAACATTATATATATGTTTTCTAAACCATTGTTTAGGCTAAACCTTATATATTTTAGGTTTTTTAGGGCTGGAGAGAATATAGGAACTCCTTCAAAGTTCTCTTGGAACTCATTTGGTTTTGTTATTGATTTATATGATATATATTCTATCTTTGATTATGTTTTCTCTGATCATGTAGGAGTAGATCCCTTGTTAGGTTTAGGATTTTCTAGGGTTTTGATGAACTTCTAAAATCCTTCAACAAGATTGTTCTTACTGCATGTTTCTAGAGTAATTAACTAGAAACTTGATCATATGATTGTTAGGCGCTTACGAGAGCTGGTCAGTTACCTGAAAACACTTAGATAATGTATAGAGTTCTATGCTAAGATATTTACGAAGCGTTATTCTCAGCTGGACCTACTGTCGGGGATCTCAACTCCGCTCTGTGGAGTGTTTGGCGGTTGAGCCAGCTGGTCGCGGCGGGGTGGTTATCAAACTGATGGCCGGATTGGATACGGATACATAATTGGTTTATTAAGCTTTCGCACATGTGAAAAACGTGCTAAGCGGTTAGCAGTTTGTGGCCGAGGAGGCACCTATGAGTAACCGCCCAGACAGTTATGAAACGATACATTTTCGCCCCAAAACGGTTTTTGGCCGAGTTTTCTATAAATACCAAGCCTTGGGGTCAAATTTGAGCACAAATTTCCGTAGAGAAAATCACCCAAATTGCCTAGAGAGAAAAGGCATCCGAAGAAAGAAAACTTAGTCGATTGGAAAGCAAGTTGATCGGTTAGTCAAGCCAATGAAGACTATGACTACGATTGCTTGAAGAATGATCCGAACATGGATCCAATGGAGGAAGAGAAGGGTCTTGGTACTTCGAATCCGGAACGTGGATCTAAGGTGAGTGGATGGACTGGATAAGCCACTACCCATAGGCTTTGGGTGATTCTGATCGGTTCCATGGTCGGTCGGCCCAAACGGTTACATCCTTCTCTCTCTTTACTTGATTGTTTTCCTATTTTTCTGCATAAAAGATCAGGTGTATTGGTCTTAGGACCAAGTAATGGACCACGGATATAAGATGCTCCGATCATGTGATCCAATGCTTAAGTAATGAATCCGATAGATCATGGTTCATAGCCGGATGGCTTGATCGGTTTATGGCCAATCCAGATGGTTCAGTGGTAAGACGGTCTGATATAGATCCACGAACTGAACCTGATCAATCTCTTTAAACGACTTGAAAATTCTAGTATTACTAAGGGATTTCGGGTTAGAATTAGAAAGAATCTAACATATGTTGCATGTATAATAACCACTCACTAAGTTATCAATAGATTGCTTGTGTTTGTTGTTGGTTTCAGGACAAGATAATGATTGTGGGGAGGATCTGGCTTAGCCGTGAAGACCTGAAGCCAAGGGATGATGGGTGGTAGTTGATAGACCGACCAGGATCATTTTACTTTGTAATAGCTTATATGGTAAACTCTCATTGCAAACAAATCCTTGTGTTATAAATAAAGGTCATTTTATTCCTATATAAATCTAATACTAAGCATTTAGACTCTAACTAATTAATTACAAAATTGATCGAACTGATTGTTAAAGAATAAGGCCTTAAAACGAACTGAATGCCCCAAAAAAATTCAGGGTAGAATCATAGCAACCTCATTGGACCTTGGATCCCGCTAGGGCGCTATAAAATTGGTATCAAAGCATGCTTGATTCTAGTATTTGTTAGGTTATGGGATACACCACTCATCCAGCTCGGGTCTCACGATAAGTATTGCTTAGTCTAGGATACATTATTTACTGCACTAGTTCGCTAACAGGTTTTATTCCAGGCTAAAAAAGCACAACCGCAAGGGGAAGGAAATCTAAGGGAGTGGCTGAATCAAGTCAAGGGACTGTCGATGGAGTAGATCCATTGAACCTAACACCAATTGTACATGAGATTGTAGAGAATGTTGGGGGAATTCCGTTGGTTCAAACCAACCTTGGTGAGAATCGTACCGAAATCCCCAAAACCACGGCCAGTATCAGCATGAAAAGGAAGGCGTGGAATCCTCTAATGTGGAACACAACTCGGCTCCACCTGGTGGAGCAGTGGATGGAACAGCGGGAAGAAGGGATTATGTCGTAAAACCTTCCATGAAGGATCTGTTAAGTGCACTGAAAATATGGTGACTGAGATGACCGCACTGGCCCTAGCAGTCACACCATTGGTGAATTCGTCTTTGGGTCATGCAACTCAAATCCCCATGGCTATACCTTTAGTCAATGGCCAGATTAGAGAGACAGCTGAGGTGGTCGAGATCAATCCACGAGTAAAGGCCGTGAAAAAGGTGGGTTACTTGAGTGTGGTGCAACACATATCTCACATGGGAACAAAGCACTTCAAGGGTAGTACAGATCCGATCAAGGCGGATGAATGGAGGAGTCGTTTGATCCGAAACTTTGAATCCAATCTTTTTCCGGATGACTACAAGAAATACATCACAATCTACTTCCTGGAAGGGGATGTGCATAATTGGTGGTTGGCACTAGAAAAACACACGGGAGGGCGTGTTGAGAGGATTGAGGACTTTGAGTATGAGTTCAATCGCAATTACTTCCAGTCGAAGCATGGGATCGGCTTCAGGCAAAGTTTCTGGATCTAGCCCAAGGTCAC
This sequence comes from Moricandia arvensis, assembly GCA_905132765.1. Lineage (NCBI taxonomy): Eukaryota > Viridiplantae > Streptophyta > Magnoliopsida > Brassicales > Brassicaceae > Moricandia > Moricandia arvensis. The sequence continues at coordinate 3,641 of CAJHQP010006358.1, read as the reverse complement.
AGGACAGTCCATGAATATGCGGAAGAGTTCAACCGGCTTAGATGGTATTTGGGAAATGAACTCGACGATGAAGCGGTACAGGTGCGTTGGTTCTTTCAAGGCCTAATGGTTGAACTCCGCACCCACTGCTCTATATGTACCTTCAGTACTTTCTTGGAGTTGGTTGAAAGGGTTGCTTTGCTGGAAGCCACTCTTGCTGAAGAAAACCGTAAAAGGTCTCACTATCGCCCAACCTTGACAAACAAGTCTAGTGATCAGAAGAGGAAGTATGATAAGATCAATGAAGGCCATACGTCTTTGGGAATTTGATCTATTTGCTCCAAGTGCGGTAGGAGTCACGGGGGTGAATGCTAGAGGGTGATGGGCGCTTGCACCAGTTGTGGCAGCAAGGACCATGCGACCCAAACTGTCCAAAGTTTGACAAAGGTAAAGGAAAAGTGACGAGTGATGATGCTAAGTCATGCTACCATTGCGGAAAGACTGGGCATTTTAAGAGGGAATACCCGAAATTGCAAGTGGAGCTAAAGAGGACCATGCTGATTCTGACAAGTTGGCCCAGGGAAAGGGGTAGATGAGTGCACCATATATCTATGAGCTTTCAAAGGAGACTGGCAAGGCTAGCACCTTCCAAGCGATCACTAGTATGTCTCTTAGACCTGGCCTATTTCTATATTTGCATTGCATTGCACAGAACATAAAAATAGGTAAATACTTAGCCTACAGAAAACTGTAGGGACCTTAAGTATTCATGGTGTGAACACACACGCACTTTTCTATTCAAGGACAACACATAGCTTTGTAAGCCCAAAGATCATCGAAAAGGGAATGTTTCAGAAGGAACATGACATATGTTTTGGCATAGTGACAGAAAGGGCAAGTTACGCATTCATTAGGGCAAGTTAGAAACATCCTGGTTGTGATCCAAGGCAAGAGTATGCATGTGGATTTAGTGATAGTGTGCTATAAGAATCATGAAGTGATCTTAGGCATGGACTGGTTGAAAAAATATTGGGCCACTCATGACTGTCTCCGAGGGTGAGTTTAGTTTGAGAGTGGGGTTGAACCAATTGAGTTCCAAGGTATAAAACCAATTTCGGGTAGTTTAGTGGTCTAGATGATCAAAGTAGAACGGATGCTCGAGAAGGGTTGTGAAGCATATTTGGCCACAATTTCCACAACCGAAGTCTGGAAAGGTGTGGACCTTGGAGAGAGCCCTGTGGTGAATGAGCTTGAGGATGTGTTCCAGAGCTTAATGGGTTTACCACCTGATCGGTCTAATCCATTCATAATCGAGCTCGAACCAGGAACGGCTCTGTTGTCCAAGGCACCGTATAGAATGGCTCTGACAGAAATGTCCAAGCTAAAGAAGCAATTAAAAGAATTGCTTGAGTAAGGGTTTATACGGTCGATTAGTTTGCTTCGGGAGCACCAATGTTATTCGTGAAGAAGAAGGATGGGAGCTTCCGACTATTCATAGAGTATCGAGGATTGAACTGGGTTACAGTGAAAACAGTACCCATTGCCTCATATAGATGAACTGCTTGATCAGCTAAGAGGGGTGACTTGGTTTTCCAAGATTGACTTGGAATCGGGTTATTATCAGATCCCGATCGAGCGATGGACGTGCGGAAGACAACATTCAGGATGAGGTACGGCATTACGAATTTGTGTTCATGCCATTCGAACTAACCAACGCTCCAGCAGCGTTCATGAAGATGATGAATGGAATATTCCGCGAATTTTTGGATGAGCTTGCAATCATCTTTGTAGATGATATACTCATCTAATCAAAGGATTGGGATTGGAAATCAAGGTCACGCTTGTGCCGCGCTGGAACGGCTATGGGAACAGAAACTCTTTGCAAAACTGAGCAAGTGCTGGTTTTGGCAAAGGAGTATTGGGTTCCTATAACACATTGTGTATGGTGAGCATTCTCGGTTGATCTAGATAAAATCAAATCGATCAAGGAGTGGCAGAGACTAAAAAATGCCACCGAGGTGAGGAGCTTTCCCGGATTGGCTGGATACCACCGCAAGTTTGTGAAAGGGTTTGGGAGAATGGCTCAACCCATGACTCGTTGAGAAAGATGTGATATTCACATTGTCGGAAGAATGTGAAAATTGTTTCTCCGCATTGAAAGATATGCTAATGAATGCACCAGTTCTAGCTTTGCCTGAAACGGATGAACTTATGCAGTCTACACAAATGTATCTATATTCGGGCTTGCTGCGTTCTGATTCAAAGGGCAAAGTGATTCTATATGAATCAAGGCAATTAAGGAATCATGAAGGGAACTATCTTGACCCATTACCTGTAAATGGCTTGTGGTGGTATTTGCCTTGAAGATTTGGCGTTCATATTTGTATGGAGCCAAGGTACAGATCTTTACTGATCGTAAGAGCCCAAGTACATTTTCACTCAGTCTGAGCTAAACCTAAGTAAAAGACGGGGATGGAATGTGTGGGCCGATTATGATCTAAAAATTGCTTATCATCCGGGCAAGGCAAACTTGGGTCGCGGATGACTTCGCATCTGAATGCACTGTCTAAGGATCAAACACCATTGGTATGTGTGCAGTAGATCAAGCAGATCTCCTCACAAGAATCCTGATTTCTCTAGCCAATGATGAGAATTGAAGAAAGTTGCTCAAATGACAAGACGAGTAACCAAACGTGCCGACATGGGGATAATCCTGATCAGATGGTCGGGTCAGTGTGCCGAAGATAAGGAACTCAAGGACGAGGTCTGAACAAGCTCACTCATCCAAGTATTCAATTCATCCGGCAAACCATGATGTACCGCGACATAAAGAGATACTATCATTGGATCGGCATGAAACAAGATGTGCGAAGTGGAATGGAGAGTGCCAATTTTCTAACTCTCCAATCCGAGCACCCATATTAGAGTGGTGTTGCAGATCCTGACCATCGCAGAATAGAAGTGAATCACATCACAATGGACTTGTACATCGTCTTCACAACAAGAATAAGAAGGATGCTGATCTGTTGGTCATCGGACCGATTGACCAAGTCTGCTCAGCATTCATTGCCATAATAAAACTGATGGAGTGGGATGAGATAGTTTGGAAGCATAGGTGACGATATATGTCCGTGTATATTGATTGCGAATCGTGACGAAAAGAATCAATGTCTAGAAATTCAACTGGGATATCGCGCACTTTGTAGAAAAAGATAAATATCTCGCAGAAAAAAGGAACATGAAACCATTGAAGTCAAATCTCGAGCTGCACGAAGAATGTCGTGCATAAGAGAGCATCAGAAGAGTTTGTCTTAAGACCTCGTTCAACGTATCCCGAACGGCAACACACGACGAAGACGACTAGAAGACTCTGATCATTGGCCAACTCCCACGGACAAGGAAGTTGGTCCGAGCAAGACGCCAACTCGTCCAAACGGGCAAATCAGACCACAGAACCGACCAACTCGCCGTTTGGCAAGTGGCAATGCAGGCCGGCCACTCGCCCCGCATTCGCGAGTTGGACCAGTCAAACTCGCGACAGCGGGCCGAGTTATGGACAGTACGGTGGCCAACCATACTCGCCCGTTCGTGAGTTGACAGCATGGGCGATCAACTCGCTGGGGAACGGGCGAGTTGGATGACATGCGGGCCGAATGCGGTGA
>CAJHQP010006357.1:5000-38833 GCA_905132765.1 Moricandia arvensis | reverse complement strand
AGTTGGTAGTATCAAGAGACTTTCCGCACCTCTTGTGTCACCTTTCGATCCATATCCCTTGATCGTTTGTGCTTTCTAGCTCATTCGGTGCAAGGCTTATCCAATTTACCAACCTTAGAGTGATCCTCCAATTCAGGGCGTATCAGGTGGGGTTTAAAGATCTTATGGGCATCAATACAATCATGTTAGGGAAACAATTTTGGCGCCTGATCGAAAAGCCTAATACCTTATTTTCTTGAATTTTCAAAGGACGGTACTTCAGGAATGCATCACCCCTAGAACCGATTTGATCTTACTCACCGTACTATGGATGGCGCAATATAGTATCTGCTAGATATTTGTTAGCAAAGGAAGTATAGTATCTGCTAGATCTTTGGTTAGCAAAAAAAACTAATCAAAAGGGTGGGAACATGATCTTCTATTTAAGTATGGAATGATCTTGGCTCCCAACCACTCGCCCTAGGCCAGCAAACAGAAATCAACATAACCTTCACCCAAATCTCACAGTGGATTTTCTCATCAATACAACAGCACGAACATGAAATTCTTAGGTAATTCGGTCTTTGGTGGACTCGGAGGATGCGAAGATCAAAGAGAGTATACTGTTGAGTCAGATTCATATGGTTGATCACAATGGATGGCATTTCACCAACGATGGGAAATATTCGGTGAAATCTAGTTGTCAAGTGAAAAGGATATATCCAGACAAAGAAAAAACGTTGTTGGTGTATGGATCGACAATCACACCTTTAAAGGCCCACTCCTGGAATATAAAATGTCCACCGAAAATAATTTTTTTATGGCAATTAGTGTCAGGTTGCATATCGATAAAGAAGAATTTGAGTTCAAGAGGTATACAAGTTGATACTCAGTGTGCATGTTGTGGAGCTAATGAGGAATCAATCAACCATGAGTTTTTTAAATGTCCTCCGACGGTTCAAGTTTAGGCTTTCTCCAATATCCCATAAAATCCAGATACTTTTCCTTCTCCGTTGTTGTTCGCAAATATGGATTTCCTGTTTTGGAGGGTTACCCCGCATTTGGAAGATCATCAATTTGCATGGATTTTATGGTATATCTTGAAGGACGAAACAAGAAGGTTTTCAGTAATATATATATTGATCCCAGAGATACTCTAAATTTGGCAGAGACTGAATGATTACTTTGGGTCGAGGCACATGTGTCACTCACACAAAGAATCACCCAAATTAGGGAGATGGAAAGGACACATTTACCTTCAATTTCGGATCGCTGCTGTTTTACAAATGGGTCATGGAAAGATAGAGATAGTTTCTCGGGACATGGCTGGTATAGTACATTAACAGGCTTTGATAGATTGATGGGTGAAAGGAATACGATACCAACTTTCCAAACCTTACACTCTGAGATGGAAGCTATCATATGGGCAATGGAATGTATGAGGATTGCTCACAATTCGTGAAGATGGTTTCAGTACCAGATGAATGGCATGCCTTTGCAAATTATATGGAAGATATCAAGATTCTAAGAAGAAGTTTCAACCACTCATAGCTCATTCATATACCCCTAATGGAGAATACAAAGGTGGACAGTCTCCCGTGCAGTAAACAATCGTCTTTCATCGTTCAAATGGATGCAGAGTTACTAGTTTGGTTTGCAAAGTCTTAATCGAGTTTGTTTATGTTGATGACAAAAAAACATTTGCAAAATAACTTTCCATGTATATACATAAGAGGAAAGATGTTAACCAAGTTCCTAGTGGTTTGCCTTATCATATAACATAATATTAAGTCACCCTCGGATCCATAAATGGGAACAGTACCCTCCAATTTACATCAAATCGTCAAGTTCTCTACCCCATGTGGAACAAAAAATATCAAAGCACACTAAGAGAACTCTCGCTCCTACTACCATGTGACCCTGAACGGGAAAACTACTGCCTTATAACAATTACAGAAGCCACCTCCGGCTATCCATGCGGAGGAACCAGAGGTGGAGCAGCTTGATGTGCAACTGGCAGAAGAAGATTCCAGTAGGAACTTGAAATTAGGGTCAGCATTTCTAACTGCTCTAAGACAAAGGCTGATAGACTTCTCAGTTCAAATTTAACTATTAGCCTAATCACATGTAGACATGTCTAGAATCAATCTAGATATGATAATAGACAAGTGGAAAGTTTACCCTTAGAATTTATCATTAAGATAGTAGAGGCGCAAGTTTGCCTAAGAGTGATGCAATAATAAACGATAAAGTGAACTAAAAGTCGAGTTCATAGGCAAAGTGCAGTACCTAGACTGGCTTAGCAAACGTTGTGGTCGTGAGCAAGAAGAAAGACAAGTGGTGAGTTTGTATAGGATTCACAGATCTTAACAAATCCTGTCCATAGGATCCTTTCCTACTATCTCATAGCGACAAGCTAGCTGATGCCACATCAGGTCATCAGCTGATGAACTTGGATACATTCTCTAACTATAATCAAACACTTATACATCCAAACGACCATGAGAATACTTCTTTATGACATGACGAGGAATCTAATACTATATAGTGATACTCTACGCCTTGAAGAACACGAGATCATTGCATGATCTGAAATTTACAAGTGCGAAAGATCTAAACCCATTTACGGTTGAAATGGACAGTGAGATGGGAACCCAAAGAAAAGTTTGAAACCAGTGAGAGAGAAAAATGGTGCTTATCAACACTTGGCTATCTCACGGCGTTTACACGACAATATGAAAACAAGGTAAAGTAACCTGCAGAGTTAATATGGTGCTGTAAGAGCTTAAGATTTAATGATATGAGGAATCTTACTTGTTGGGGATGTATTACATCCCTGGAAAAGGAACGTCAAGTAAACCAAATTTGACCCAATTGAAGAGAGGCAGTCAAAGGGAGAAATACTGACTTAGAGAGAAAACGAAAGAAGTCGGCTGTAAATAAAAAGATCTAGTTCAAAGAGGGGACATTCAAATCGCAGAGAAGTCGGTACAATAAATAGGGTTTACATATCTTTACTGTTCTTTTCGAGTTCACATTTGTTTACGACTCCATAGTCTTTCCTCTTGTAATCAAACCTTTGATTTCTCAACAAACGTTTTTAAATAACTCACCTTAAAATTTGTCCTTACATCTTTTACACGCCAAATTCAGATTAAAATTTCTTAAAGTGTGTTGGATATACCATTTAGTTTTTTCAGTTTATACTTTTAATTTTAATTAAAAATATTTTTAAATTATGAATATAATTATGGTTTTTAATATATATTAAATTGTGAGTTAGTTTAAAATTTAGGATATATTTTAAAATTAAATTTATAAAACTTAAAACTTTTAATATTGATTTTATATTGGTTTAATAATTAGATTAATTGCTAAAGCTTAATTTTTATGATATAGAGTTTGGAGTTTAAATTTGGGGTTTGAGGTTTAGATTAAGATTTGGACTATGTATTCAAAATTAAATTTAGATTTCTCGGTTAAGATTTTAGATTTAAGTTGAGAATATTAGACTTGAAGTTAATATTTATAAATTTAAGTTGAATATATATGATATTTGAAGTTTAAGATTTGGAATGTATGGGTTAGCTTTAGAAGATGGTTTGATATATAGTGTTTGAAGTTAGTTATTAGATTTTGAGATTAAGTTTTGAAAACACTAAATTTTGAATTTAAATTTAAGAATTGGAGTTAAAGTATGAAAGAGATTAGAATTTCAAAAAATAATAATTAGAGTTTAGGGTTTAATATCTGTTTAGGGTTTAGATATTCAAATAGACACAAAAATTTCGTGGCATTTTTATAAATAGTCATGAAATATTTTGTGACTAAATCGTAGCAAAAGATATCTTTTTATGAATAGTCACGATTTTAGCCAAAATCACGAAAAATAGCCACGAAAAATCTGTGAATAAAGAGTGGCTAAAAGATATTTTTGTCGATTAGCCACTATTGTAGTCACGTTTTACTTCTTGCCTACTTTGCACATAATGTTTGTGATCAGATCTTGGCTATTTATAGCCAAGTTTTAGTCTGTAACAATTTCATGGCTTTTTAGCCACAAATTTGATATGAATAGTTACGTTTTTTTGTATTCATGACTCTTTTGTAGCTTTTCGTAGCCATTTAGAAAAAGCCACAGTTTTTCGTGACTATTTCGTGGGTATAGCTCTTTTTCTACTAGTGGAAAAGCTTAAAATTCATTTGGCTACCTATGTCGATAGTACGATCCTGACCAGCCTCAACCTGAGGGATTTGAAGATGAACAATGAATCAGGTAGGAGAGTGAGCAATGCACAATCTAGCAGGCTGACTGGAAGGTTACACGGTCTGATCCAAGAGATATTGAGTACACTTGGATGGGTCTTGGAATGGTCTGGGCGACATGAGAGAAACTGGAAGAAACGACCAGCTAGTGAGCAACCAATGAAAATGGACGAGCAGAGAGTATACAAGAGAGTTAATTGGAACTGAGCATTCTATGGACCAAGGGGGTCTCTACGAGAGCCAAATGGACCAGATAGACATCAAGGGCGAGTTGGGTGTCATCATAGCCTAAGAAGTTATTTTCTGAAGAAGGGCCATTCAAGCCCAAGAAGTAGAAAGATAAACTAGCTTGGTTTAAGTTGGTCGATTTCCTTAACTTTAGTGTATTTTTATGCTTGTATCCTATTAGAGTTAGGTTTTCCTTTATAGACTAGGGTTATGGTTTCATAAACCAATTAGAAGTAGGTTTTGGTTTTTCTTTTAGAGTTAGGATAAGGCTTTCTAGTTATGGTTTTGTGTCTTGTCTTTCTAAAGCCAAAAACATCACATATTGTAACTTACGCTTTCACTTAATAAAACCAGAGCTTTTGGCTTCTTGAAAACTTCCCTTTGGGGACACCCTGACCGAGTCCACGTGTGGACACCTTTGTTACCATAATCTCTTGAAATCTAACGATGTTGATGAGATATTTAGAGCTAATAAGCGAGGCGCACTTGTAGCTGCTGAACCAAACAACTCTAGAGCACTCCATAGTTGTGAAGAACACCCAACGTCCAAGAGCTTCTCAGGCTCAAGGATCCGACCTTCCACCCTCAAATGTGATTGAGACGAGGTCTTCCTATTCAAGGCCGCACCAAGTGGTATCAGAGCCACTTGAAGGGTAGGGTTTGATTTCTTAACTCAAGATCACAAAATCTATCATATCCAGCAGTCTCCTATGTCTTCTTTTAAAGAAAAATAAACCATGAAGAGATGGCTGAGCGCAAAGCGACAAGGGAGTTGCAAAGAAGAAAAAAACAGATCCAGATTCCACCCTTCTATGGAGACTTTGATCCAGATACGTATTTAGAATGAGAAAATGAGATGGATTTAATTATTGTGTCAGGGTACACAGCATAGAAGAAGGCTCAATTGGAATCTACTGGTTTATGTGGATATGCACTTGATTGGTGGTATCAGACAGCTAATACTAGGAGACAATATGGAGAGAAACATATTTCTTCTTGGTATGAGATGTATGTTGTCATGAAGAAACGGTTTGTAGCCAAGAGGTATGGGCAAACTTATTTGGAAAGGATGCAAAGCATAGCTAGAGAAGCAAAAGAATGTGTTAGGACATCCAGATATGAGATAAAGTCCTACTATAGTCGTGAGGAACAAAGAAAGTTGCAGCTACATGAAGCATATCTTGATGAATTGCAAAGCCCACAGTTCAAGAAACACCTCATGAACATGATAGAACAAGAGTTTAAATCAGAACCAACCACTCTTTGTCAAGCAGATAACTGGAACACCCATCTGAAACAAGAGGAGAGATCATCAGTTATATGTGATCACGTGCCTGGTCTGAACCAAGCTGAAGAAGGAGTGCTTGATGGATCACCTACAGCTCATGAATTGGAACTTACAACTATGGTTGAAGAAGTTGATATTATTGAATCTTTTTCTTGTGCTCTACTAACAAAACCTCCTGTATGGATTCAGATCAGCCTAGTGGAGCACCTGAGGTTTGTTAAGGGGCAGAAACACCTTGTTTTCGAACTAGGAGGGGGCTTTTGTGTGCATAAAAGCACCAACAACACTCTGATCCAAATAGCAGCAGCATTGAAGATTTATTTGTAAGGGTTCTTGCATGAACAGGAAGAGCCAATGGTAGCTTCTGGTGATTCCAAGCTCATATCACGTTCCCAGAAATCTAAGATCAAGGCTTGTGTTTGGTATCAGTGGAGAGAAGATCAATCAGAAGCAATGAGATCTGAGCTAAACAAGGAGCATAAATTGTTAGCTCTAAGTGTTGCTTGTAATGTGCATAGTCCAGTGAAGCATATAGGACGTGTGAACGCTTTACAAAGCTCTGTGTTTGAGCCTGGAGGGAATAAAAACGTGCAAAAAGGATTAAACAACACCCTTATCCCAAGAGAAACAAAGAATCTGAGATTGGACTGTCCATTCATCCTTGAAGAGCTGGATTTGAGGACAAATCCTTTTAAAAGAGGAGAGAATGGTGCGACCTGTATCAGCTTAAAACTCAATTTTCGGCAGCCAATCCATGTACCAGAAAGGCAATGGGTCACATCACGACCTTGTGGGCTTATTGGAGAACTTATTGGCCTGATTCATGAGGTATTGGACCGAGAGAAGGCTATGGATCTTGATGAGGCCTTTATAGATAATGGAATAACTATGAACCAGCATGGAAGACTAGTATGCAATATGATTGACCAGGATATGAATAGGAGGAAGCTGGTTGGACATGAAATGAAATGGGTGGTTTGGTATGATCGAGAAATGGATCGGTCAAACCGACATGGCCGAAAAATGAGTTGGAAATGGAAGATGAAGAACCAGAGCTGGAAATGGATTATCAGGAGTAGTTTCATCATCCAGATGATCTTAAAGAGGTACTTGGTCGTGGCATGAACAATATGGATCGAGCCCAAGCAAGAGTTGTTCGAAAAAGGCCTTTATCGGCCCAAAAAGTGGAAAGACAAACCAGCTTGGAGTTGATTAGGCCAAGAAGATTAAGCACGTCCAAGATGGTTTATTTTCAGTTTATTTATGATTTTATTAAGTGTAAAACAATTAGGATTAAGTTTGGTTATCTTAAACAAATTTGCAATAGGATTAGGATTAGATTTTTACTAAACCGACTTGGTTTTGGTTTAGGGTTTTTCTTTGCTTAGGATTTCGTTTAATCTTTCTTATTTATGTAACCACGAGCCTCCATGTAAACATTCAACCATTATTCAATAAACTTGAGCTTTGGCTCAGACAAATTGTCTCTTAGGAGACTTCTTTATCTTGTTCATGTGTGAACAACTTTTTCACTAGGAAGAGAGGAATCCCTTGTGAATCATCTTGGAAAAAGCAGGGCGCACCTGTGCCATAGAGTAGCGGACATCTTTAGATTGTCCCATAGCTTTGAGGAGAAGACCATATTCATCAGCTATCATCCACTCATGCCCCCTTCAAGTGATACAGGGAGAGACATCCATTCAAAGGCCGTACCAGCCGACAAAGTGCACTTACCTTTTCGGGCACACATCCAGAGAGAACTCCAGAATTAAGCATGCTTGGGTTCAAGTACTGGAAGTATGGATGACTTATTGGAAAGTGATTCGCGATATCGTGTGAATGACGCCAAAGCACAAGGAAATGTCATGTGGTGACTGCATGGTCAGTAAACAAGACCTTTGAGCATCCGAAAAATTAATGCACCGCTCGTCGCACGGAATAAGACCCATATACCAAGTGACCGGGTGGGGATACCCATTCTCTAGGGGCGGTACGAGCGTTATAATAATCTTCAAGCGTTTAAAAGGATCTTTGAAATTATCTTGTACTAAACAAAGGAAAGGCTGATAGGGAGCATATCAGCCATTTTGGTAGGGTTATGAATCTTTGGAGTGAGTCTAAGTTGTGTGTGGTTACACCCATCCGGAAGAATAGACCTGATAAAGAATCTCTGGATCTCCGCTGTTAGAGAGGGACCAACAATGTGCCAAAAACACTGGTATAAGATTCATGTGACCTTGTCTTCCCCTGGCGCACTACTACCTTTGACACTGAAGGTTGCTCGCTTAACCTCTTCCTATGATATATGCGCAATCATAAGGTTGTTCATATCTTCAGTTACCCGACTTTAAAAACCCAAAACCAATGATTCCATTTCATAAGGGTTTGAGCTCATGAACAAGTCTCTGAAATAATTTACTGCAGTGTCGCCCTTTGAACATTCTGAGAAATGCTTTTGGCCAAGTTAATCCAGAATCATAATACTCATTGCAGAAAAAAACAGCTTCAATACAGAAGCCATTGTAGATTTTGTAGTTTTTGGGATCTTGCTGTCGGAAGCCAGTAACAGAAGTGAAGGTTTTGTTTTCATGTTCTCATTTGGCAAAGATATAGCTGGAGGAACTTGGTGCGATGCAAGTGAAGAGGATCTCGTTGACAACTTCCTTTCCCATGATGGAGGACGTCTTCTCGAAGATTTGATCTGACTCTGATTTCTGGAGACGCACCCCTCCGAAGATGAGCCTATATGGAAACTCGTTGACACTAGAGTAGGAGCAGAGGAAGTCGAATGAGGAAAGAAGGATGATTTAGACTCTTCCTCAATCGAGAGATCTCTCTTAGATAAAGACTGAGCTGTGTCTCTTACATGGTGTTCAAGAAGACCAAAGTTTTAGGTTCCTGATAAGTAAAAACATGACCCTTACCCTTGTACAAATAATTTTAGTGTGAGACAATTATTTGATGCGGTCTTGTTTTCTTCAGTCCCTTGTACTTTCTGAATTCTTGCAAATCTCTCTGTTTCATCTGAATGCGAAAAATAAAACATCACCATTCTTAGTTCTTGTTTAGATAGCTTTGGAAACATAGGAGGAAAGCCTGGGGGCCCGCCCCACTGATTCGTCGGGGGGCTGGGCAATTGTAGCTCTTTCAACAGGCCGTTCTACATCCAAACTTTGTATCGAAACTATCTTCTGGCCAAAATACGAACCTCTCTTCAACAAAGGGCACCAAATCTTTTCATGAATGACAGCAAAGCAGTGGAAACACGTTTTCTGAATTTTCTCATACGCAAATTATATAGAATTGATCATTCCTGGAATACTAAGCTTCTGAGATGCATGCCTTCAATGGCTTCTCAGTATTGAAACTGACGAGCGACCTTATGTATTTTTTGTGTGTGATATCTTGTGATCATAGACAATCTCTTCCACTTTCCCAACTTTTGATGCCAACTTGAACATCATCTCAAAAGTAAAGAAGTTCACGGGAATGTGCCTGATAGAAATCCAAACTATCATTTTCTAAAGGAAGTCTTCTGGAGGGTCAACCGTCCAGTGTTTTAGAGCAATCTCCCAATGATTATATGACTACGGTCTGTGTTTGGTTTTGCGGAAGAAGGTCTAGGGTGAATGATGAGAAACAACCATTGGTCACTGATGTAACCATGGCCGAGCCAGCTGATCATCCAACAAAGGACAAACCAGGATGGACTAATGGCGAGCATACTAAGCTAAAACACACTAATGAGAGTGAGGACGAGCTGAAACAGAGTGTGGCTGAGCTGAAACCAGCTGAAGTGAGTGTGGTTGAGCTGAAACCAGCTAAGGAGACTAAAGATGAGCTGAACCAGCTAAGTGACACTAACTTGGAGCTGTATGAGATAAGTTACACTCACTTGGAGCTGGATGAGCTAAGTGACACTAACCAGGAGCTGATTGAGCTGAGTGAGCTGAACTTGGAGCCAGACGAGCTGAACCAGCTGAGTGACACTACACTAGGTCGAGCAAAGCTGAATGTGAGTGGCACTACACTAGGACGAGCTGAGCTGAATGGGAGTGACACTGAAGCTGCCATGGACCTAGCTGGACAAGTGATTTTCGACCCAAAGAAGAAGATGGGTCAGATTTGTTTCTCTCAGCCAAAAAGGAGTTCAAAACCAAAGTTAAGGGTCCATTATCTCTTTCTGATGGATCAGCCACGAAATTCAAGTCCAAGAAACCTTATGAAGCTATTTTGGATCAAGGGGGCCCAAGAAGAAGTGTTGCAGCCCAAGGAGAGATTATCATAACAAATTCATTATGGGTTTGTTTCTTACCAAATTCGACCAGGCCTTTATTCAGATGTTTTCTGACCCATTCTCATCCAGAAATATCAGAAAAGAGTCAGAAAGAAAGTCTTGGTCGTGATCATCCAAGAGCCATTCAACAAAACACTTAAAAGTGGTCAAAAAGTCTTAGTCTTCATTTCTGTTTCCTAAGTTCCTAGTTTTCTACATCATTTCTAGCTTTCTACATTCTTGTAAGACTATATAAGGATGATGCACGACCTCAATAAGATCATTCACCTTTTTGTTTAAAAATCTCTTACAAACTGTGAATCCCTTGTTCAGCTTCTGAACATTGTATGCTTAGGAGTTAATTCTCTGCAAAGCACTTTGTCTTTAGATCATTGTTTGTGTGGGTAAACTGCACGATCTACTGACACTTCTACACAAGTTCTGGTCAGTCCATAGATCAGTTCTGAAGAACCATTCATTCATTCCATCCACCATCAGTTCGAGTCTAATCCATCAAAAGCAACCTGCGTGTGTTAGTAACCACCAGAAGTGACCATTCAAATCACCCTCAAGATCAGTCAAGGGAAACAAAAACCAGAAGGGTTTTCATCATTTGGTATCAGAGCAGATTGAGGGCTACTGATTTGTGGTTTGATTTCGAAATCTCTTTCTCTCTTTGGGAACCTATTTTCTGATCTATTCATCTTCTCTGTCGAGTCTCTTTTTCTTCTCTATCTATCTGTTGTTCTGCAAGGAGGCCAACCAGTTTATAAAAAAAAAGCAAAGTATCAAGAGGCTGAAGAGAAATCCAGCGAGACTGAAGAGAAATCCAGTCTCTGGTGGTAAAGCTCCTTGCAACCAAAAATCTTGCAATCTGTCTATCTTTTTCTTCTCTTTGGGGTGGGGAATTGATTCTATACAGGCTTGATTTTGTTTGTTGCTGAGCTACTGGATTCACAGAGAAAACTTACAGAAAAATCAGAGAGAAACACTTGAGAGAAGAGAGGCTTTGGCTATCTATTTGTGTACTAACTTTTCTTGTTGAGTTATAACAGGAAACCATGGCTGGAGATGTCAGTAAAAGAAAGAAGACAAAAACCTATAAGTTTGATAAGATCCAGATGGCCATGATGGCTACAATGATGAAAGAAATGGATAAGAAATTTGAATTTAAAAGAGCTTCCTTTGTTACTGATAATGTTTTGGGTACTGATTTTCAGGTTCAGAAAGATGCTAAGATGAAAAGGAGGAGCCAGGATGTATCCAGTGTTACCAGACGTCCTGAGAGAAACCCACAGCCCAACCAATTCAGTTCTTCCACAAAGAGTTTGCTGGGAAAAAGACAGCACTTGTCAAGTAAAGAAAAATCAGGTTTTTACAAAACTGATTTGTTGCAGGAAAAGTCACAACCGGGGAGGCTGCTGGACACACCTATTAGGACGAGCAGGGGACAATCTATACTGTCCAAAGAGGAAGAAAAACTTGTCCATACTCGTGATGATCAGGAGTTGCGGCTTAGAGTTCTTAAGCAGATGAATACTCCCCAAAACATCACTGATATGTGTAACCAGATATTCAAGGAACTAGAGAAGGACGAAAGAGAGAGTACAAGACCTTCCTCAAAGGTTCCTGACCCAATGAGTTGCAGCAAGCAGGAGCAGATCATTCAAGAGATGGGAACAGAAACAACTAAGGTAAGGAAAGAATCTGAGACAGAACTTGGTTGTTTTCTTTTATCTCCTCAATCTGAAATTGTTATCACTAATACTTGTGATGGACTAACCTGTTTTGAACCGGTGCAACCGAGTAGCCTTGATTCAGTGTCTCAGGTCCTAGAAGAAAACTCAGCAGGAGAAGCACAAAAGAGTTCACCTCCAGAAGAAGTGTTGGAGCAGCCAAACAACACTGAAGCAGAAACTGATGATAAGTCATTCCTTTTGAACTCTCAAAAGCACTGTAAGGATCTTGTTATGGTCAATTCTGTGCCTGACCTGTTTGTTATGGATAGTTCTGATGATGAGAAACGTTTTGGTCTTGACAAAGTAAAAGAATTTTGTGTTTCAAACTCTGTTTTTAATAACATGATTTATTCTTTTAAGGAACTTGAACCAGATAGATTCTCTTATCAAAAACGTTTTCACTGTGATCATAACTTCAATCCTGGTCATGTTTTGAGTTTTGAGAAGTTTATGGAACATAAACAAAGCTTTGATCATCCTGGAAAGGCATTAGAACTTATTATGCAACAGCCTGTTTTCTGTTCTAGGAAATCCTTTGATTCATTTGTCTTCAAGGAAAATAGCTTTGTTCTGAGTTGTTCTAAGCATAAACTAGACACTGGTGATTTGTTTGCATCCACTTATGTCTTGGACGAATCTATGGTTAGGAATGTCCAGGAACTAAAACCATTTAGAGCTGAAAACGAGTTTGTGTTTGATTCTGTTTTGAAACCTACTCGTGTATGTCCTGAAACTGATACACCTTGGCATGTTTTGAGATCACTCTTTGAGAATGGTGTTGTTTTGATCCTTGATGATATACTGGTGTACAACACATTCTTTGACAAACCTGCTAAACCTTTGAAACATGTGATAAGTGATTCTCAGTTTGAGTTTGATCGTTTTTGTTCTAAATCTGAGAAGCTTGTTCATGTACTGAAGTTTTTCTTTAAGAAGTATGCTATTTTGTGTCTTGATACTATTCTGGTTTACAATACTTTCTTTGATAAGCATATTGAATGTTTGAGGCATGTGCTACATGATATAAAGAAGAAATATTTGATTTTTGATCTAAACAAGAACATGTCTTGCACATATAATTCTGGATATCTAGGTTGTGTTTTGAGTGTCCAGGATCATCAGGATAAGTTCCAAACGAGTGCAAGGAACAAGGGCAGATACCTTGCTTATCAGCCAGAGATTTGTAGATGGAAGTACTTGAGAAAAACAGCTTCAACACTCCAAGGAAGTTTCTTTCCAAAACTTTTCTTTGCTGTTGCTTACATGTTTCTTTGCTTGAACCTTCTTCTTAAGTCTAATTTGTTTCCTTTTGATGTAGGAGATACAGATTTGAGGACAAATCTTTTCAAAGGAGGAGGGGATGATGTAACCATGGCCGAGCCAGCTGATCATCCAACAAAGGACAAACCAGGATGGACTAATGGCGAGCATACTAAGCTAAAACCAACTAATGAGAGTGAGGACGAGCTGAAACAGAGTGTGGCTGAGCTGAAACCAGCTGAAGTGAGTGTGGTTGAGCTGAAACCAGCTAAGGAGACTAAAGATGAGCTGAACCAGCTAAGTGACACTAACTTGGAGCTGTATGAGCTAAGTTACACTCACTTGGAGCTGGATGAGCTAAGTGACACTAACCAAGAGCTGATTGAGCTGAGTGAGCTGAACTTGGAGCAGGACGAGCTGAACCAGCTGAGTGACACTACACTAGGTCGAGCAAAGCTGAATGTGAGTGGCACTACACTAGGACGAGCTGAGCTGAATGGGAGTGACACTGAAGCTGCCATGGACCTAGCTGGACAAGTGATTTTCGACCCAAAGAAGAAGATGGGTCAGATTTGTTTCTCTCAGCCCAAAAGGAGTTCAAAACCAAAGTTAAGGGTCCATTATCTCTTTCTGATGGATCAGCCACGAAATTCAAGTCCAAGAAACCTTATGAAGCTATTTTGGATCAAGGGGCCCAAGAAGAAGTGTTGCAGCCCAAGGAGAGATTATCATAACAAATTCATTATGGGTTTGTTTCTTACCAAATTCGACCAGGCCTTTATTCAGATGTTTTCTGACCCATTCTCATCCAGAAATATCAGAAAAGAGTCAGAAAGAAAGTCTTGGTCGTGATCATCCAAGAGCCATTCAACAAAACACTTAAAAGTGGTCAAAAAGTCTTAGTCTTCATTTCTGTTTCCTAAGTTCCTAGTTTTCTACATCATTTCTAGCTTTCTACATTCTTGTAAGACTATATAAGGACGATGCACAACCTCAATAAGATCATTCACCTTTTTGTTTAAAAATATCTTACAAACTGTGAATCCCTTGTTCAGCTTCTGAACATTATATGCTTAGGAGTTAATTCTCTGCAAAGCACTTTGTCTTTAGATCATTGTTTGTGTGGGTAAACTGCACGATCTACTGACACTTCTACACAAGTTCTGGTCAGTCCATAGATCAGTTCTGAAGAACCATTCATTCATTCCATCCACCATCAGTTCGAGTCTAATCCATCAAAAGCAACCTGCGTGTGTTAGTAACCACCAGAAGTGACCATTCAAATCACCCTCAAGATCAGTCAAGGGAAACAAAAACCAGAAGGGTTTTCATCAGTCACACTATATGGTTTTGGAAACTTTAACATAATTTGGCAAAATAAGTTTGATATCTCTAAGGAATAGTCTCATAATAATTTTTTTAATGGAAAAAAACAGTGTCACAACTTGTAATATTAGTAAAAATCATGAGAAAGTATGGGTCTGTGTTTTAGTAGTATTGATTGACACTTTAGTTTTTGTTTGGTTTAAAATCAATTAAAACTAGTTAAATTTAGATTATTTTGATTTTTTCCAGTTAGTTAAGTTTTTTTTTGTGTGAATTATATAATAACCCTTGTTCGGAAACTCGCTAGGCGCTACGCGTGCGGCGTAGCAGGGCCTAGCGATTTTTTGAAAAAGCGGAAAAAAATCGGGGAGTACTCGGGGAGGAATTTTTTCGTATTTATATATATATATAATATCTTACTTATTCATAAAATACAAAATATACATAATACATGTTTATATATAAGAGACATAATAAAAATATTATTTGATTTTGAGAACACAACAAAAATAAGATACATATTTTCAAACTCTCCATACCAAAAGTATTTGATAATCTAAAATATTATATATATATATATACGAACTATGTGTATGAATAGGGGAAAATCTATATGTTAATAATAAATTACGTTGTGGTCTAGTGGTGAAGGATGCTGTTGTCGCTGTAGAAGGCTGGCAGGTTCGCTTCGCCAAGGGAACCTTTTTAATTACGTAGAACAAATTTTAGAAACACAGATATAATATCCCACATCGGTTAGTTCCAAGGAGGGAAGGAGCTGAAGACATGTATAAATAAGCATATATAGCTGATATCATAACTTGCAATTGGGCTTTAACATATTAAAGCCCATAGATTGCCGAAAAGTGCTAAAATTCATCGGGTTTTAATCGAATAAAATCGGATCTAAAACCGATTAATCGGTTATTTGACCGATTATTTAGTGATCCGATTAGTTAAACCGAATTAGTCAAAATCGCGGCGGTGGCTTACCGTTTCACGCCTAGCCGGACGATTAATCGGCTAGGCGGCCGCGTTTTAGAACAAGGATAATAACTAGTGTGTCTTCGCTGCGTTCGGATTGTTTGATATTCGTGTAATTGATTTGTTTTTTACGTTTTAATTGTTGTAGAAACTGAAATCCGGGTAATGGTTTTATATATGGGGGTGATGGGGAGGTATCATAATAGTTCGATGCTTTGGACTCTGCCAAGTTGATTTCAAAAATTATATTTGGTGAGGGTACTTATGATGATCTTTTCAATTAACCATACGTGTCATTTTAACCGCCGGTTTGTTTTACCTCCGAATTTGTCAAAATTAAGAAGTTGTGACTATATCAATTTGACAAATCAGATGTATATTGATCGTAAAGATAGCACTAGAAGTTGGGAAGATGTATTTTTAATCCTAAGTTATATTAATAAGAATTTAGACTTCGGGGACTCTATATATTAAAAATTGAAAGAGTGTTTTATTAAACGTTAGCGTTATAATTTAGTGTATTATTAATGGTTGGTCTGCGCTTTGAGCTTGAATATATTTTCGTTAAAATTTCCTATTTGTTTAAGATTGAAAAGTTTGATTTCTATTATGTATAGGTCATTATTTGTATGTTTGTGTTTCATTTTATCAACTTTCTCTGTTGAAATTGTTTATCGTGAGGAGATTCAACTTTAGGTTTTTTAATTTTTTAATATGATTCAATTATATTGTTTCAATTATGTTGTTTCTTGTTGGGTTGTTTTATATTGAATCTCATTTTAAAATTGTGTGAATATATACCTTTTATTTCATAGAAATATTGACAATATGAATTTAGTATAACACACTTTTAATTTTCTGCTTTAAAACACTTTTTGATTTGTTTTTAGTAATAAGTGATACATCTACTTAAAATTATATATATATATATATATTATTATAATTAAAAATATATAAAGGTAATTGTTTTACTTTGTTTTCAATATTTATTATATTTTGAAATGAAATTTCCCAAGATAATCTAAAAATATGAAGTTAAATTTTTTGAATGGAATCTATCATAAACAATCTAAGGTGATAGATATCACTATGTTGAGAAATTAATATTTTGTACTTATGCAATAATGTTTTGAGAAAGTTACTTCGAAAATCATTTTATGTCTTACAATTTATTCTATTACAGACACATTGTTGGACACACACTTTGTGTTTGTTCAAAGACCAATATATCCTTCAGCAATATGTTGCTCTTTCGTTGTTAAGTTTACTTGTTTAATTGTGTTTTTTTTCTTCATTTAGTGAAAAGTAAACATCATTTACCTTATATCTTTCCCCAATTTTGTTTCTAATCGCTAACCCTAATTCCTCTATTGTTGTTCTCTTTTTTTTTCTGTCAAAGAACTTCCCCCATTGTTGTTCTCTTTCTTTTCTGTTTTTACTAGAAAGTCTGTTCTGACATCGGTGTAGAATCGAAATCGAAGAAGCGCAGAGTCTCTGCTCAGAAATCAAGTTAGTTTTTTCAGATCTAAACTTTGTTGTTTTGTTGAATCGAAATCCGAAAACGAAATCCAAAATCACTATCCCTTGTTTTTGAGATCTAAACCGTGTTTATTCATAATCTTAAACAACTAATCTTCTTCTCTTGTTTTTGATTATGTATGTCTCATAGCCTAAGGCTGTTCGCGACTAACAGATATCCTCAGAAGCGACACAACATATACTCGCGTCAAGACATTTTAGCTTTTGTCCGTCACGTTTTGCAAGATACACCCGAGTTCGACTTGATAAAAGGGTCTTGTTTCAGAAAGCTTTTCAACTTACCTGCTCGCCGATGTCCCGTTTCCTGCAAGCTCATATACTTCCTCTTGTCTAGACAACTTTTCTGATGTTGTGGACTGCTTTCGGATGTAAGCCCCTAAGATACAGCCTCCAAGAGTTTGAAACTATGACATGACTACCATGTGGGGATTTTCCTAATGGCTATGTTCCTGACGCATATAACACTAGCGAACCAAATCAAGATCCTTTCTGGAGGAAGCTGATTGGCAAAGACAAAATGGCGACTATTGCAAACTTAGGGAAAAGGCTAGAGAGGGAACACTTACTGGCACCAGCCCAAAACATAGAGGTTTGCATGCCAACCAACCCCTTTAACCCTCCAACACCCGTCAACAACCATACCCCCGCTGACAAACGCGAATCTCTTCAACGACGATGCCTCCAACATCAACAGCCCTCGTCACCTCCACTCTCCTCACCACAGCCCTCAAATCCACAACCTTACTAACCTCAACTTTACCAACCACACTACTACCAGCCACTCCCCTCTCAACCACGGCAACCCTGAACACAAGAATGATAGCCATACACCTACTAACCACAACTCTCACGACCACGAACGCTTTGAACACATAACAGACTTTCAAAGCCCAATGAACGTCGACAATCTCTTCAACAGCTCTCCTCAAACCACATCTTTCACAACCGCCTACTTAGCCAGCCTGAAATCAGTTGTTTACGGTGCAAGTGATCATCTAAACAGCCCCCCACTCCACAGACTTTTATTTCGTGGTGTTACCATTTACAAACCCAGTAGCCATGATCCTACATTCTTTAACCAACCCAAATAGGATTCATCCATCAACCCAACTTCTCCAAAACCCAAAGTTGCCCCACCAACACTCATACCTGATGTTTCTCCTAACAAAAGTTCAGACAATTTAAGTGGTTTCGCAAAACATGTTTCTCTACTCAACGCTTTCAAAGCCACTGCCAGTTCTAATGTTACTCCACTCTCAAAGTCGGTTTCTAATGTTCTCCAAGTTCTCTCTTATATCCGACTTACCTTATAGATTACTGAACCACTTTTTTATAAGAACTTTTTTTGAATAGGAACCTAATGTTGGCTCCAACGTTGTTGAACTCAGTGACTCCTCGCCTTCCAAACCAACCCCCAAGCATCTCCCTTCTGATGAGGACAATGCCCTTGCGCGAGCACTCTTTCAATGTCCCACTATACCAGCACTTGCTCTCATAGCCCCTACCAAAAATTGACTAGAATATCTTCCACAAAACACTTTCATCATCCCAAAAGTGTAAGTCTTCGCCCATCATTCATGTTGTTTCTCGAAGTATATGTCCTCTCTCATCTTCCTTCTATTAATACAGATTCCACATTACTCCTGCGTTTGAATTCTCTAACAACTTTTTGATTGAACTCGCCACCCCCCAAAAATGGACATCATCCTATGTAGGCTTACGAAACTTTTTCTACTTAAACTGCCAAGTTACCAACTACACTTACGACTGATCCATATTTCAGCATATGGAGATCCGTATGACCATGTTAGCTCGGAGGCACCAGAAACTACTCGTTGACTACAATGTTGTTTTTGCCTCCCCACATCTTGCGTCTGGTCTGCAAGAAAATTTCAGGAAGTTCAATGCCACTATCAACAAGGAAATGTTCCATTGGGAAAGAAGTCTTACAACTATGTGCCTCCAACCAGGCAAAAAGTGGCTGCATGATACCTACACCGTCTACGCCCCCAATGAATTGGAACTCCAAGCATTGGGTTGTCCTTGTTATCAAGCTCGACATTGGTCTTGTTGAGATCTTAGACCCACTGCCAACCTGGTACAAAGACATCACAGTGCAGCGATTCATGGCTCATGTCCTCAAGTCACTCCCTTACCTCTTGAAGAAGATCGTTAATCCAAACCTAGTTTCTGATCTCGAGCCTTTTCGTTGGCATCATGTACCCGATCTAAACATCAACGAAAGGTATGGTGATTGTGGTTCTCTAATCGTCAAGTTCATGGAGATGCACGCACATGGTGACCTCGCTCCTCACATGTATGGCATTACATACAATATTGTAGATAATATCCGCAAACAATACTCCATGGACATCTACAAGACTATCATCATGCATGGTTACTATGCGCCTCCCCACCTTTCTATATTAACGATACTTATCTTTTGTTATGTATTTATTCAGACTTTCTTTTATTAAACGCCCTTTTGGTTGCAGCCTAAACTCTAGGAGATAATGTATAATTAATTCCTAACTATGATATACAACTGCAAACATCCACATCCACAGTGATCCGTAAAACCGGAGACAATAACCAATCAATTTAGCATACACACTATCAAATAACATTAAACCGGAAACAATAACCACATCTTTTGTACATTTACCAGAGACTGGCCAATTAAATAACAACCCGGTTCAATCGATACAGCCCCAAACCATTTGGGCCTCTAATTAGGTTACATGTATATAACATGAACGAAACGCAGCCCCAATTGTGCTCATCTACCTCCGCAACAAAGCATGAAGCTAACAATCGCCTCTATGAGCATCTCATCTTCTTCGTCTTCCCGTCCCACCTCGCGCGGCTTTCCAACAAAATGTTGGTGTGGAAAAAACGTCGAAACCTTTGTCTCAAAGACCAATGAAAACTCCTACATGCGTTTCTACCGATGCATAATCGCGTTGGAGGTGACTCTCACTGATTTTACTCAACACATTCTACTCTAATGGGACAAAGTTGTGTTCTACATACTCTTACTTCTCCTTTAATAACAACACAAACAGAAGCATCACCTTTTCAAGTGGGTTGATGAGGCCTTGATAGACGAGATTCAAATGGTTGATGAGAAGCGTATCCAAGATGCTATTAAGTTGAAGAAGATGGTATTGTTCAAACTCCAGGAACAAAGAGACACAACAACTATGTTAATTGAAGAAGCAAGCAACTTGCCGATGACCTCATTCTGAAGTTGGATGATAAAGCAAAATCACTAGTCAAAGAAATGGAGGACAAGATGAAAGATCGAATTAAGTCAAATCCAATTGGCGGGATATGGACCTCTTCATACCATTGTTGTCGCAGTTGCTGTCATAGGAGCTGTCGCTTGGCTCTACGAGAAGATGTCCACATGAATGTGCTTACAACTTTCTAACTCACATCCCTTCTAATCTCATATAACCATTCTATTGTAATCTCATATAATTATGAACCTTCCCTCGATCAACCACTCTTTTTTGGTTATGGCTGTGATTTATTTTTTTGGTCAAGTTTGTAATATTGTGTAATAGCAAATTAATGTATTTCTCTATTGCATATCTTATATCTACATATCTGATACATATTTTATTATCCATGAACTGTTAAAAATAATCATCAATATACAAGTTTTAAACCAAACAACGTCTTTCCCAAAAAAAACCAACACATTCCCTCAATGTAGCATACCCTATTTCAACGTTTTCCAAAATACAACAACTCACGAGCAACAACTGCTTTTCCCCAATAAACACACAAACATCACAAGTTCCCACACCCACCCAAACTTCTAGATTGGGTTGGTGCAGTTCGTGAGTTGTGCACTAACCGAGACATTTCTCATACTTGTTAGGGACTGCTTTAATCTTCTTTTTCGCCTACCACCACAAACTAGAAAATATTTTATTCGTACATTTTAAACAACATAACACCATCGCCAACAAACTCAGCTCACATTAAAATATGACTTACCTGGAATTCACAAGTTGATGGAATTTTATTCCGACGGCGGCGTCTTGCTGGTCTTTTGGTCTCGGTTGGAACAATTTAGACTCACTCACTTCTTCGGGAATGTCCGCATCCCTGGGATCACCTTCTAGACTTATGACCCATGCATATGTCGCCCTCCATGACACTGTTTTGTACCAGTGTCCTACCACTATATCGTACGGAAATCCAGCACTGTCGGCCGCAAACATTGCATGTCCACATGGAATTTTGATCACAACAAAATACTTACATGTGCATTTTTTCTCAGCAAGCATCACATATTTTTTTCCCCTCGCTTCCCGACTATTTCACTACTCCAACTTGAAACATATTTATTTGATTCCCGCATACAATTGCCATATTCTTGGTTATCTCTTTATCTACCTCCACGCTTGCCAGACCCCTATGCCTTACAGCCTTCTTTCGCTTAGCACTGAACCAACGCGTCATCAGCCTCTGAATGAAAATCAGCATCTCTGATATACGTGAAGATTTTCCCTCCTTCAACACTTTGTTAAGATGCTCCACAATATTACTTGTCATTATAGGAAAATTAGCCTTGGATCAATGAGCAGATCCAACCTTCTCCAAGTAAACCCCACGCGCACTGTTAAGTGCCATAATTTTACCATATTGGTCCCTTAATTTTCACAGCCTACACGTCGTCGCCGCAGCTGTTACTATATGCGCAAGCTTCTTGCTCCAATGACGTGGGTTAACATTCCTTGCCAAGTGAAAAATGCATGCCCCCATGTTGAGCTGATGGATACACTCTCTTAACAGTAGTAGATATGCATGTTGCTTGGTTAGATATGATTGAAAGCTTTGTAGAATCTCCGGGAACACGCTCCACCTTTGGAGGAACCATGTCCATGCATCCACATTCTCAGCATCCACGATAGCATATGCTAAGGGAAAAATTTGGAAATTAGCATCCTGACCACTAGCTATTAGCAAGACACCTTTTTACTTACCTTCAAGATGTGTTCCATCAATCACTAGCACATTCCTTAACTTCTAAAACCCGCTTATTGAAGCACCGAAAGCTATGAAGCTGTAAAAAAACGTTCATTCCCTTCTTCATCCAACTCAGTCTCTAAGTCCACAATCGTCCTAGGGTTCACAACCTTTAACAAGTATAGGTACTCAGGAAACTTAGTGTACGAATCCTCATCACTCCCATGAATACCAATTTTTGCCTGCTCCTTTGCTTGGTAACACTTCATGTAAAATGCGTTGACACGTAAATCCTCAAACACCATACTTTGTAGCTCTCTAGGGACAAGACTCTTTCCTGGATCACCAGATTTGGACTTGTACACTGCTGCTATTACCCGCAATGTAGCTCTACTCTTGTACCCCATCCTTGATTCAATTGGACAGGTATGCTCAAGTTGTGCCTTTCTAATCTCATAGTAGCCACACCCGCTCATTTCATGAACAGTAACACACCAGTCACATTGGGCATCAGACACTGAACTACGAAAGAGTCAATCTTCGTTCTTGTCTGTTTAAACCGGATATGATTTCTATAGCGTAAATTGCTAAAGTTATCTGGCAATCAACTTTGTTCCCAAATACCTTACCAACGTAGATCCTACCATAAGCCTCCTCCACATCCATGTCTGGTATCTCTATGGCATCGTATACAATATCATCAAACAATGGGGGTACATCAAAATCCTCATCATCCACATCTTCTAGCCTACGTCCACTCACTTGATGCCCCTTTCCACGCCAATGTCAGCTCCTATGCCTCCCTTCCATGGATTTCCATTTCTAATTTCTTCCCACTTCGCTCCTTGTGGCCCGCTGCTCGGGCCTCCCACTTCCACCACGTGATCAAAAGCATTGTTTGTTGTGCACATGTACTTACGGGGACCTGTTTTTTTCACTAGGCCATCGACAATATCATCCTTATTGAAAATAACGTTCACTGCATTAGAACCACCGTAATCACTTTCTAGCAAAAGACTCTAGAACTATGTATCATAGCCTTTTGGCCTAACATCAATACCGTCTACTTCAGCATCTTCATCTGCCAAACCCTCCTCTTCAACACTACTGCCACTGACTTCATCTTTAACTCTGAGTTTTCTGCCACTTTTAATCTTCTCCTCCACGTTCTCCACCTCACGCAAAAACTCAACATCTTCTTAATTTATTTAATGCTCTTAGCACCAACAGATGAGAAGTAACCCCCTTTCTGTGAGCTGCAACCCACTCCCATTTGGACATTGCTCTTCATGGTTGTTGGGGTCACATACCCCTTATCTGCCTCATCCACATCCACGTCTACGTTATCTAAAACCCTCGTACCGAGTGTAGCATATAAGTTCATCACCCCTTCACCTGGAAGTGCTTGAAAAAGTACCTGATCGACACGTCACTGGTTATGAGCACCGTAAATGTCTTCACCCCTGTAGCTAGCTCAAAACTACATGGTGGCCAGTAGCTTAGCATAACCATCCACACCTCCTCGTCCACATTGAACTCAAATGACACTCTACCCTTGAGATCCTTAACTCTAATGCCCTCACAAACCTGCACAACGCGCGCCATCTACTTCTTGTCTATAACAAAATCCCAAATATCTCCTGTGCCACATAGCCACTCCCCACAAATAACCACACACTGCTCTATCTGCAACCAAAAAAATGTTCCTATATGTATTAACATAACAAGCCAAACTACAACCAAACCAAAAGAAAAAATTACCACAGCAAAAAACAACTTTAGCTGGTTCTGCAACCTCAACCTCCAACACAGAGCATTAACTCCCCTATGTCTTTTATTCCCAGCGCAACCAGCTGATGAAAACCCTTGGATAAAAAAAAATCAGAATCGTGTGGCTGAAAACAAATCACAGTTTCTTCAAAAGTGCTCCTCATTAATGCCCTAACTATCTACCCTAACTATCTAACAATATAAAGTTAACAAGCTTTTCCTTTCCAACCAAATTCAGTTCTCTCTTACCTCTAGTGAAGGGAAACTTGGTCTTACAACACACCTCTCTTTCACGCATTTGTGTGCACCAAGTAACATGTGTCTTTTAATGTAGTAAAGAAAGACAAATATGTTTACTAGGATAACTCACTCTAATGTTTTTAAGAGTTCATTTTTGTAATTAATGATATATGTATTTTAAACTTAATTGACTATTTTAATTGCAATTTAATTTATTAAGATCTTTTATTGTATATAGTAGATCTCTATATATTATTAGTATGTTATTTTGGGAATATAATGTTTTGAACATAATAACGACAACTAGAAATGGTAGTAATGTGTATAACTTTCAAAAAATTTGGTAATTTATAGAATTCACATCATTGTTATTATGTTTAACATTTTAACCAAAAAAAATGTAAAAAATACACAAGTTCTTCTAAAAACAACATAAAACCACTTCTATAAGAGATGACATATCCACTTCGATGCAAAATTTATGTCCTATCAAATGAAACTCAAACTTCTCGATAGCCTTCTTGACCGCCAGTATTTCTTTGAACATGGAGTGATAATGCATTCCATTTTTCTATCCACAAATATAATGTTTCCCATTTATTTCTTCAAATAAAATATCCCTCCAATATTTGTCACTCGCATCAGTCTATATGACGCGTGTTCTAGTGGAGGGAATTTTTAAAGGTGCTAGCTTATGCACCTCTATTTTTAGGTTTTTGACAGCTTCGGTTTCTCGGTTAGTCCATTGCGTTGGATTCTTTGTCAGCATCTTCTGTAGTGGTCTTGTCAGTTGCGAAAGGTGCGGGACAAAGTCGCTAACATAATTGATTACGCCTAGGAATTGTTGAACTTCTCATTTTGTGAGATTTTCATCGGAAAAATAAAGTAGTGTTGTAGCAAGATGGGCTTGAGGTGAAAAGTTACCATTTAAATTTGCATTCCAAAGAAGTCGATGTTGGTCTGGACTATAACCATTTTTCGGCCCGAGAGCATAACTCTGTATTGCATGACAATGCTTTGAAACTGTTGAAGAAGCTGAATGTGTTCATTCCCATTTGATGAGAATAAACAGATATCGTCAATGTATATCAAGGCCGTATGGAGGATAGGCTTTAATATATGAAGCATTGCTTGTTGGAATACGGATGGTGCTGTCTTGAGGTCGAAAGGTAAGACAATCCATTGAAGATGTCGATTCGGTAGACATAATGCGGTTTTGTACCTTTCTTCAGGATGAACACCAAGTTTCTAGAATCCAGACTTAAGATCAAATTTTGAACATATTGTAACTCCTAAAAGATGTTAAAGGAGTGTCTTTTTTTTGGTAGTGGAAACTTGATGTCTTGTAGGTATCGATTCAATGAATTGTAGTCAACTAATAATCTGAGTTTTCCTCTTGCTTCTTCAGCTCGGTTGTTGACGTAGAATGTCTTGCATACCCAAGGAGAGTTAGTTTTTAAGACTATTCCTTGTCCTACTAGCTGGTTGCATTCTTCATTCGCATGTTTTAACAAAGTAGGTGGCATTCCTTCATGACTTGCCTTTGTTGGGGTGGTGTGAACACTTTCCTTGAAT
Organism: Moricandia arvensis; assembly: GCA_905132765.1. NCBI lineage: Eukaryota > Viridiplantae > Streptophyta > Magnoliopsida > Brassicales > Brassicaceae > Moricandia > Moricandia arvensis. The sequence goes on along the minus strand of CAJHQP010006357.1, from coordinate 13,380 downwards.
GGCAATGAAACAAAGAATTCAGAGTTTAGCCATAGCAGGTTGTTACACTTTTGGAGGAAATTTGTGTGGGACTCTGCACATGATGTTATTGTCATCATCTCTTCTTCTTTTTTTTTGTAAATTCTTGAGAGACCAATCCTTCAATTGCAGATAAACGTGGAACTGTTGCGAAGGCTTTGTAAAGACTTTTCCATCTTATTCCTCGTGGTTCGTTTGAGATATCAAAGGCTGCCTTGAAAGCGTATAGTATGAATTCCATCCTAATATTAGATATTTTATAGGTGCAGTGGAACCAACTACTTCAGTAGTGATGTGGCATCCGGGGAAGAGTCCGATTGTAATCAGTTTTGACTTGAGCTTGATGGTTAATGAACCAGAGTTTGCAACACAAAACTCTTGTTGATGAGGTAGCCACATAGATGGTGAGAGGATTTTGAGATTTAGTATTGTTGTACTTGCTCTGGTGTCGATGAACGCAATGGCGTGAACTGGGTCTTCTTGACAAGATGGATCGAATAATGTTACTGGTAAATGTGGAGTTTGTATTTCGTCATGGCGCGGCATTTTTGTGATTTTGAAACAACAATCTTCTTTTTCGTCGGGGGATGACTCGGATGAATTATCGTACTCAGAGTAACCACAGATAGTGTCGTTGTCATCGCTATCACAAGACAGAACTGACTCCAGGTCATGGCTGTTGAGGTCGATATCTGGTGCGATTTCGGATATTGAGTTGATTAGATATTGCTTCTTCTTTGTGGATGTGTGTTTGGATAATTTTTGGCATAGTGCCCTTCTTTCTGGCATAGAAAACATTTTGTTGATTTCTTGAGCCTTCTTCTCTTTCAGAAGAACCTCTTGCATCTAAATTTAGTGGAGTGCTTAGAGAATCACTTTTTGAATCTTCGATGTTTCTCATATGTATCACACGAGCAAGATTTCTAGGACTTTGAACATTTTATAGATAGATCTGGTCAGGCACATATTTTGGGTAATTGCTTTAATTTATCCATAAACTCAATCCAGAACTCTTTTTGTTTGCAAAGTTTGTCAAGCGTTCTAAAAACGAACTGCAAGATTTGACCGATAGACATTTTTCGATCGTTTTTTGATATTTGGATAACATTTTTACGTAAACTCTATCCCTAACTCTTTTTGGTTTTTTGCCAATGATATCACTCAGATGTAAAAATGTTAGTTATCTACTACTGTCATATATTCTGAATTTATAAATATATAAGTTTTATATTATATTTTGTATATAATCATTGTTAAATAACATATTACTGTTATTTTAAAAATAAAAAATGGTATAATATATAGTTCTAAACATAAAAGTTTAACATTTGTTAACAGTTTTATTTTTGTATTAATTATTACATAATTTACGAATTTTAATTTTTAAAGTTAATAATATTTTAATCACTTCAGATGATGAATTATATTTTATTTATTTAATATAATTTTAATCATTTTAAAGTACTTTTCAATTAATTAGTTTATCAATTATTATTTTTTATAATTATAAAATTATCATATAATTTATTTTATTTTTGAAAATAAAATAAATTATTAATTAAAATAAATAATAATAATATCATACTACTAATTACAAAATTAATCAATACATTAATTAAAATATTTAACTTTTTTCTTTTAAAAGAAGATTTTGTTAGATTTTTTCTCAACATATTTTGTTATTACTAAAACTAAAATGTAACTTACAAATAAAATAGGTTTGTTATTAATATTCTAACAAATATCTAGATTTGCATAGAAATGTTATATATTAATTATACTAATATAAATGATCAAAATATAACTGAATTTGTGAACCTACTATGACTATTTTGTAGTAGATAAAATGGTACTTCTCTTTTAATAGAGAAGATTGTATTCTATGTCCGGTTTGGTTTAGTAGAATTTTACTCATAAATTAACTCATCATTTTAATCATTTATCTATTAAGAGGCTGATCTTGTTCACTGTTACATAAGAGAGAAGAAAGTGTGATGACCACAACTTCCAGTAACCAAAAACTTTCTTATTTTCATCTAATTGACATGTAGTGTGTACATGTATGTCAGTTTTGTTGCTACACATTTAGTTTTAAGATTTGCATTTGAATCCATCTTGCATTTGAAACCGTTCCAAATTATTTCATGAAAAACTACATAAATAATTATTCTAAACTTTTAAAATAACAAAACAAGAAATGAAAAAATCAGAGTAGTTGCAGCAGTAGCTGTAAAGGTCAAAGCAGACGCAAACCAGACAAAAAAGTGGGCTAAATCCAGATTTAACAGTTGTTGCAAATCTCTATGTTCCATGACAATTAAAAGGTGAGGCTCTTCCTCCTTCTTTGGCTGGATCCTTTTGCAACAACAAATCATAATTGATCAAAGCCAATTATGAAAAATTTTGCAAAATACTATTAACAACGTCTTATAGTTTGACAATAAGTTATTCCAAAAAAATAACATAATTTTCTCAATGTTGCTTTTATATATTTATCTATACTAAACTTTTCTAACTGCCCAACAACTTCAACTAATATAAACAGAGATTGATACTTGATTTTAGTTGCATTAGTGTAGAAGCAGAAATTTACTTTAAAAGAAAAGTTAATAATCGAGAGATAGTAAGGTAGGGAATCAAAGTTGGTTAGATTGGTGCATTCATCCAACTAAAAGGCAGGCGAATGAGAAGCGCGTATAGCTTCTTTGAAACCAGATTACATATTGTTATCACCCACTGATTACAAACTCTATGACGACTCCTACTATCTTCTCTATAAAACACTCTTTCACAATTTGGTATCTATTGTATAGAAACGTGTTTTGTTATTTCATGAACCTAATCATTATTACCTCTACCGTATTGACTTTAAGATTGGTTAGTTTAATAAACTTGTAATATTTCTTGCCATGCGTCTCTTCCTCCAATCTTTACTAACTCTATTAGCTTAACCTTTTCTTTTTCAATGCTACCATCCTCGTGATGCTCTCTCAACGTAGTAGTTGTTGTAAAATGATCTTTTGATGGTCTCTACTAAAATCCAAAATTATTGGCTCTTGGCATCAAAATAAACATGACCAACTCCAACAGGCAAATCCTCCGCTTTTTCGAGATTTGGACTTATAAAAAACAAACCAATCCGGGGTACTTAAAACCCCCGCCCATTGTTTCTATTTCTGTAATCAAGATCTTCTAATGTGCATCCTTTGGCAGAAACATAAATATCAAACATTGTTTTAACTGTATCCAAAGGTAACCAACATAATGATCTTCTTATCTTGAGGTGTTTACTAGAATTTCAACTTAGGAAGCAAAATGTTAGCAAAATCTTACATGGGGTAAAATCAAAAATCATAGAGTGCAGAAAATTTATCAATAAACAAAACAGAGGATGCTTATAGAAACAAAAAAAGACACCCTTGTTAACACATATAGACTTTCCATGGAGCTTAATCTTGATAAGAACCTTAATTACCTGCATAATATGGAAATAAAAAAAATTGTTATTGTGTAGATAAAGAAGTTAAAATTCTTGGAAAAGAGAAAGACTTACATAGTTAGTATCTTCCTCACAAAAGAACTCAATAAATCTATAAATCTTGATAAAATTTCGCCACCCTATCTTTGGGAACATAGACATTAATTAATAAAATCCAAAAATAAACAAAGGAGCTTAATGTTTGATGGAGCCCAGTTCTTCTAAGTATAACCAACGACCATAAGATACATAAGAAACTAAGCGAAGATTATTCATATGAACCAGAGCGTTCAACTTACCAACATGACCTGCTTGTATTAAAAATTCCCAAAGAAAATCTTCAAATAGCTACAATTTAAAGAGAAGAGAAACTGAGAAACAATAAATCTACTGAATCAATCCAAAATCTAGAGTTCGAGCGAGGGAGAGAGAAAGGAGAAGAATATGGGGGGTTGAGATTCCCAACATAAACAATAGCTTCTTGGTTTCACTACAAGAAAATAGTGATATTGTGACAAAAAAATTTGTAACAATAAACATAATTATGTAGCAACAAAATCATTGTGATTGGACTTTGACGATATTTGGATGGTTACAATAACGACGTCACAAAATTATATACGTATCAAAAACGTCACAAATTTTGTGACGAATATATCTACTAACTATTTTTTCAGTAATGGTGACCAAAGAGGAAAGTAACAAAATCGTAATACTTCCTAACCAAAAATATCGTCTATCCGTTGTTAGCTTTGGTGAATGTTATAATGTCTCAATTTTGTTGCTAAATTGTACCAAAATGTAGTCACAAATAGTGTCCAGATAATCGTCACCTACTCGTTACATCATCACATTTGGTGGCTATCACAACGTCTCAACACTATCACTTATTACGACATAGTCTAGACATAAAACCTAACAAATAATGACATAAAATTTGCATGTTGGTCCTAATTTGTGACATTTTAAGTCCAACTTCGGTCACATGTTTTCACTTAAACATTGGTCACAAATTTATCTGAATTACCTAGCTGGCAATTTGAAATAAATTACCAAAAAGCAATTTAAAAATATGTTTTATAAAGAAACCACAAAATACATATATGCGATCGTAGAACAAAAAAAAAGAAAACAAAAGAAAAAGAACCAATATAAAGACATATAAGATAATAAAAAAATAATAATCACGGATGTTTTGGTCAACTGGAGAAGCAGAAGTGTAGCAGTTGATGGAGTCATTAAGGCTAAGATATTTTGTGCAAAAAATATTGGACTTTCTTACTCCACATCTTCGTGTTGTTTATCAGTACATTTTCTAATTCAGTTCCAAACATTTTCACTCAGAGAGTTATGGTTTTCACCTCTTCGGTAACTTGTGCAAAAGCTGATGAAACATCGAGAACTAGAAACCTCATTATGAAGTAATCCAATGGACTGCTTGTTTTGTTATTCTACAACCTATGAAAAAACATTATATGGCTAAGCAATTATATTGATTATATATTTCATGTTAGGAGATCTTCTAGAACCAACAGACTGAGAATTGTCCCTCCCTTCAAGCATTCACCTAGATCAGAAGATGCATCTACAATTGACAAAGAGATGTGTTAGATTTAGAACAATGGGGATCAAACATGTTTCAGCAATAAGAAGTTAAATAATTGACTGCAAATCTAAATCCAAAACAGAGACCAAGTTATAATTCAAACCTTCAAAACACGTGGAAAGCTATATCACAAAAGGGTGACTGCTTCATTTTTTTGTGAGAAGAGTAGACCTAGGGTTTTAGGAAAAAAAAATGTGAACGAGCTATTTATATAGTAGGTAAAATCTTAGGATACCTTGCGATTCTCTAAGTAAAATTTTGATATTAAATCATTGTGTTTTGATTTTCTGCTTTCTTTGACAAATAAATATTATCTACTCTTTTTTTTGTGGGATTCTCCAATTATATACTAACAAGTCTTTCAAAATTTTACAAGTCGCTTAAACAAAATTACCTTAACTCTTGCTTCAAACAATAATGTTCCATTTAACTAGATAAATATATTGTCCCAAAAAATTGATGAACAACTCAATTTTGGTTACTGAGTTTAATACCTTGTCCCAAAAAAATTCAACGATATATGTCATACAAATATAGATTTCAAAACCGTCGGATGAAAGTCTAGAAACAAATAAAAAAATATAAGACAACCTCATTATGAAAAAAAATCGAAAGAACTACATAAAAACTATCAAGACATTACAAAAATCAGACATTAAGAACAACATGTGCGACTGTGTATCTCAAGTTTTCTTAAAGTGAAAAGAAAGCTGAAACATAACAAACTGTAACTTAAATCGTTGACAACTAATATGAACTAGAGATTCTTTTAACTCACAATTTTGATAACGAATATTAGATGAAAATTTATTAACTGATAATGATTTATTATTCACTAAATGAATAAAGAAATAAAAAATCTGATTATGTTTTTATGACATATTATATTATAGGTTTCACATCACGATTGACGATAGCACTAAAAATTGTAAATTAGTCACATTTGACAAATTTGTTTTTTTAACTGAATAGAAGAAAATCCAAAAAAATCAGTATTCATACTTTCCGTAAGGGGTGGACAGTCACAAAGATAAGAAGGGGAAAACGAGAAAGCAAAACATTTGACAAATTTATTACAATATTCTATTATTATATACAACGAACAATGAGTTTTCAAGACTCGTAAATTAGTGACTGGCCATTAGTCATTTTATCGTCATAAATTGGTACTCAAAATCATGTTGCAAGTTTGTAGCTAATCTGCTACAAAAATTGGTCATAATAAAGCCACACTTGTGACAATTGTTAATTTCGTCACCTTTTCATCTCAAGTTGGCACGAACTCTTGATACATACTATTTTTTCATATTATAACGACGAAATTGTTACATTTTTATGATACAGAAATTCAGTTACAATAACGTATATAAAACGTCACATGTTTGTGACTTAAACTTTTTGTCTCCAGTGTCTGTCACAATAGAGCTTTTTGTAGTGTTTCTCGGAGTCGAGTGTTGTCCCAGAAGATTAGCTCCTACTCCAGGAGATATTAGAGTTATTATCTACTTCTCCTCCTTTGTTTCCGCTACTGTACCAACATTGCAAATATTAAGCTATATTTTACAAAACGTTAGAAACAACATTAAGGGGAGGTTGCGACGAATCTAGTAATTGCCAGCAAGAATAGAATGAATTATATCTTGAGCCATATAAGATTAGGGCTCACTTCAAATTTACCTATGTTCTCGACCCATCATTCCTCCTATGTTCCTCTTTGGCTCAGATCATATTGCGAAGGATTTCAATCAAATAATTAGAGAAAGCGATTGTTTTCTAAATTAGAAGTAAGATATAGTTGGGTTTTGGAGGAGAGTGATAATATAATTATGGAAAACTAAATGGATAGCAAGAGGAGAAGTCGTAGAGGTATGCAATTATTTTGTGCAATAAAGAAAATGAATGGCTAATTAATTTGTCAAATGGAGAGAAAGAAAGGAAGCTATGCCGATCACGGTTTCCATAATCATTTGTTAGCAGATGCACATAAATTAGTTCCGGCCCAATACAAAATAGAAAAAATCAATTATGAAAAACATAAAATTATCATACAAAAGAATTTTTAAAAATACTGACACGTGGCAACAATTGTCTTATGCACACTGTTGATGTGGCAAGCTGTAGAGAGAGAAAATACAACTTTTTGTATTATATGTATGACAACCACAAACTTTAAGAGTGAACTACAAATGTAAGTGTGTGCCATTCTTTTCCTTAGATTTCACGTTGACGTCTATAGTGTTGCCCAAACGAATGGTTGAAGAAACAAATGTAAGTCTGTATCGTTTAAAAAACTGTAGATGAAGTACATGTTTGGTGGTTGAAATTTTTGCCTGATATTTCTATTATAACACATCCTCTGGTTGTCTGAGGATTGAAGTTAGAAGTGACATTTATTTTAAAAATATTCCTTAAGTCCAAAATTAAGTAACATACCATTACAAAAGATTACTATTAAGAAAATGAGGTTTCTTACAACATATTCCATTTAAAATAAATATATTACATGTTTGAATGACATAAGTTACATGGGAACAACATCTAAAGACTTCTAAAACACAGAGAAGAGATCAACCCCAACTCAAATCTCACGTTCTCTTTCTTAGTTGCTACTACTTTGGACCTTTGAGCTCTAGTCAGAAGAAGAACCCGTAAAAGGTATTTCGACCTTTTCTTCTTATTCAAACATGAATATTGCCTTTTCATCATTCTCTTCTCCACAATCTTCTTCCTTAGACTTCTGTACTCCTTTCCTAGTCATATTTTGTGCTCCTTGTCTCAATTCTACTTGGTCTACTAAAGGTATTCAATTTTCTTAACCTTGCTAGAAGTAGTTATTTTTACCAATATAATAAATATATTCATTTTCTTGTGAAGCCTCAGTTATCAGAGGAAAAGTTAGTGGTATCACAGGTTGGTCAAGTTATAACTATGTTAGGACCATGGTGATTGAGTCTTAAAAGAAAACTTTAGAGTAAGTGATATCTTGTGCTTTTCATTGAATTAACCATCCCTTTAGTATGCATGTTGATCATTTAGATTATCATTTAGGCATCATTAGATTGCATTTCCATGCATATGTCCTTACTAGGTGTTGGAGTATCCTTTTGGAGTCATCATGGATCAACAGAAGTGAAGATTGAGCTTTGTGAATATGAGCCAAAGAAATAGGTCGACCATGGGTCATAGCCGCAGACAAGAGCAAGCTATGGAATCAAGGAAGGAAGACGAGTGAAGAATGATCAAACCACGTATGGATTCCGCGGACCATGGCCGGCCGT
>CAJHQP010006356.1:0-38834 GCA_905132765.1 Moricandia arvensis | reverse complement strand
ATGATTACACTAGGGATTAATCCGCGCTTCATTGATTTTTAAATGTTAATTATATAACTATTTTTTGAATAATGTATTTTGAATTTTATTTTTTTATATTTAAATTATTGTATTGTAATGTTTATGTGAATATTTTTTGTGATGTTTGAATTTGTGTTGTTCGTATACTTAACCTAGATGATATTGATGTTTAATAATTTATTACTTTCTAAAAATAGAAAATAATGATACATCAAAACGTATCTAATACTTGTTAAATGATAGTATAATGTATATTACAATAATTATATGTAAATAATCATTTGTTGTTTTTATTTAAAAAATCTTAAATTATTTTTATTTAACAAAATTATTCATATATAATATAATAGCTTAAGTCTGGAAGATTAATATATATATAAATTATGTATAATTTTTAAAAACTAATTTAAGATATTATATATCGAATAACTGAATAAAAATATGAATTTATTATCTTGAAAATTAAATATTTATATTTTTGTCTTCATGTTATATTCACCAACTCCATCACTGATATTTATAACTCACTATTTTTTATTTAACAACTTTAGTTTTAAATAATAAACAAATTTAATAAATTAAACTATAATGTTCTTTAATTGAAAAATCTCTAAGAATTATTTTTAGAATAATATTACTATTAGTCAATTCAAGTTATTTTAAGCATAACATATGTTAAACAAACTTAAATTATATTTACAATAGGGTTATCCTAAACCGTCTAATAAACCAAGAACAATATTAAACCAACATGAACCAATACCTAATGTGACGGGAAATGAAGTGTTTTGGAATAAACGATTGAATGGTTGTTGATTGTAATGGTTTGATCATACAAGAGTTAATATGAATATTAACAATAAAATTATGGATTAAATTAATTTAAATTTGTAAGAATACCTTTGAGTCTATGAAGAGCAATTCAACTCTCATGAGTACGTTTGCCTTTTGGAAGTTGTAGGCTTCCTAGCAATGAATCAACCTAACAAAAAGTTCATTGTTCCAAAAATCTCTTTGAAGGTCATCAAAGGGCAACAGTTGATGGTGGAGTCTTTTTTTTTTGCTAGAGTTCTTAATTTTCTTTGATAGGTGTGAGGTTGATGTTGATGGAATAATGTGTTTTATAGGGACTTATTTGATGTAAAATTATACATTTTTTGTTTAATGTGGTATTTCCAATTTTATATCATTTATTACTTATTTATTTATTTTAACATTTTAATATAAATATTTAATCTATTATTTCTAATTTTAAATTTTTACATATATTGTGTATTTTCATTTTTAGACTTTCTTATATAAAATGGCGTATTTCCATTTCTTATACTTTCTATTTACTTAATATCTATATTTTATATTTAAGATAGATGTTTAAATCTTAATCTAATTTTTCCATTTTAAAAAATAAGTGTTTAATTATTAGTACAATTTGCGTATATATATATATATATATTTATTTATTTATTTATTTACATTTTAAAATTTATATTAATGTTTAATATAATATTTCATTTTTAAAATTTTTATTTACTTATTATTTATTTTTCCTTATATTGTGTATTTCCATTTTTTCTACTTTCTATTTACTTAATATCTATATTTTACATTTTAACTTTTAAGATAGATGTTTAAATCTTAATGCAATTTTCTCCATTTTTATTGCGTATTTTCTTTTTTTTTATACTTTCTATTTACTTAATATCAATATTTTACATTTTAAGATAGATTTTTAAATCTTAATGTACTTTTTCCATTTTTTAAAAATGTGTATTTACTCTTATTATATATTTGCTTAATATCTATATTTTACATTTTAAGATAGATGTTTAATGCTTCATGTACTTTTCCATTTTTTTTAAAAAAATTGTATATTTACTTATTATTATATATATTTCGTGTATTATATATTTACATTATTTAATTATTATTTATTTTCCTTATATTATGTATTTATAATTCTTATACTTTCTATTTACTTAATATCTATATTTTACATTTTAATAGATATTTAATATTTAATGTACTCGATATCTATATTTTACATTATAAGATAGATGTTTAATATTTAATATACTCTTTAAATTTTTATAAAAAATTATGTATTTATATATAGAATTCGTTTATTATATATTTTTATTATTTATTTTTTCGTATATTGAGTATTTCTCTTACTTTTACTTTCTATTTATTTAATATATATATTTTACATTTTAAGATATATGTACATTTTAAGATATATGTTTATATCTTAATGTATTTTTCTCACTTTTTCAAATTGTGTATATCCATTTCTTTTACTTTCTATATATGTAATATCTATATTTTACATTCTAAGATAGATGTTTAAATTTTAATATATTTTTCACTTTTATTAAATTGTGTATTTACTTATAATATATATATTTACTTAATATCTATATTTTACATTTTAAGATAGATGTTTAATGTTTAATGTATTCTTTTTATTTTAAAAATATGTATTTACTTATTATTATATACATAATTCGTATATTATATATTTACATTATTTATCTATTATTTTTTATATTTTGTAAAATTATAATGTTTAATGTAGTATTTCCATTTTTTATGTTGTATGTTTACTTATTATTTATTATTTTCGAAATTATATATAATTTTTTTGTTTTTTTTATAAAATGGTAATGTTACATTATGGAGATAAGCCGTTTTTTTTTTAGTAAAAAAATGATAATCTTACATATGTTTAATGTAGTTTTTCTATTTTTTATTTTGTATGTTTAAAATATAAAACTATATTTTATGCCACGTGGCTTGTTTTGAAAGAGAGTTTCAATGCTGATGTGGACGCTCTATGGAGCTTCAAAAGGTTCCTTTTATTAGTATAGATTTGTTTTAAAGATGTCACCGTCTATTAGAGCATCATTATCCCTGGCTCTTAGCCAGGGTTCTTAGCGTGGGGCCCACTATTTTTTTAAGAAAACAGCTTTTAAAATTCTTCTTCAAGAGCCAGTTCTTAAGAAGTTCTTGCACTGTTCGCGGGCTCCACTGACATGTGACGGCCCGTAATTGATTCTTTTTTTTTTTTTTTTAAAACCAGACCAAAAAGAAAAAAAAAACTAAGAACCCTTTAAGTGTTCTTAGGGATAATGATGCTCTTAGAAACGAATTGTACAAGACCATGGATCCAATGATCTTGAGAATTTACAACTTCATACAAAGTAATGTTTGTTTTTCTTGGGTCAACACATAAAGTGAAGTTAGTATTCGAAAAAATAGTCGAACTTAAGCTATGAAACACTATATTAAAGAAACAAACTAGCCTCGTGTATATAAATAATCCAATAAATCTTGATAAATTATAATATATGTAATATTATATGATTAAACTATTTTGAGTAATTTACAAAATTTCCTGTCCCGTTTATAAATGGGTCGTTTAGTTGCAAACAAAAAGAATAGCATGATCGAATATTTGTTAATCAACTTGTGTTTTCGACGTTAACGACATAATCCATCAATAATAACAATTTTTTTTCTGTAAAAGAACAAATGAATGGTTGCTGTTTATGAAAAATTATATATCTATTGTTTCTAAATATTTATAATTCGTAATCTATAGATAAAAGAATCATATATTAGTTTAAGTTTTTTTTATTTATAAAGGATAAATTATATCATCCTAATGTATAGAGGTAACAGAAAGTAACTCACACAACAACAAATTAAAAAAAAAATACAAATTAGGAAAATAAGAAAATCCATTTCAAAAAGTCCCGACAGAAACTTGATAAGACCAACCATACTCTTACAATCTCAATAGGGTTATCCTTAAAATAATTGTCATATTGCGAGGGCATGTGACCCACGTTGTCCAAAACTACTCGAGTGTAGACATCACATTAGCCACACCACATAACACTCAGAAGAAAAAAAGAGTCTATCTAAACACTAATTTTGATTCTTGGATCTTTGCAATTTAATCATCGATCATACGTCAAAATTGACACATGTGACACATCACAAAAACTAGACAAAGACTCTACACAAAGTTACATGAACATCAACAACTCTCCAGAATCTTCAGTTAGAGCTTCGTTATCAAATAGAGTCCCACTTTGGCCAATACATAACATCACATATATAATGTACATCAACTCTTTGTCACTGTTGGGATAAGCTTGAAATAAAGCTTAAAAACAAAAGTTATCATTATCCTATTTTAAGTTGGAGTTATCTAAAATAGGTTTGTTAAACGAGTTTAGGATGTTTTGAGTCCTATATATGGTGTTGCAGTCTTATTGCAATAACCTAAGTGTTTTGGAGAGTTGTTTTTGTGATCTTGAGTTTTGAGTAATTTTCTCAAGGATTAATAAGAGAGATTGTTCTTGTTAACTTGCTCTACAATCCATTCACAAAGCTTCAAAACTATATTTGGTATCAGAGCTTCTAGGAGAAATTAACCTAAAAGCAACATGGGAGATATAGTTGTTGCTAAAGGGAAGGAAGGAGGAGGAACAACGAAGATAAGCTGTCCGGTTTTAACAACAACCAATTATGCAGTTTGGACAATTCGGATTAGGTTACTTCTGAAAGTAAACAAAGTCTGGGATGTAGTAGAAAAAGAATCTGAAGATAGAGAAAAGAATGACCTTGCCACAGCCCTAATTTTTCAAGCTTTGCCCGAATCACTTGTATTACAAATAGGTGATTTGGACACTGCGAAGAAAGTATGGGACGCAATAGAATCACGATACATGGGAGCAGATTTGGTTCGTGAAGCAAGATTACAGACTTTGATGTCAGAGTTTGAAAGATTGAAGATGAAGGACAAAGATACCATTGATGAGTTTGTTGGGAAGATAATCGAAATATCAACAAAATCTGCAGCCTTGGGAGAAGTAATCGAAGAACACAAGCTTATAAAGAAGTTTCTGGCTTGTCTTCCAAGAAAGAAGTTTATTCAAATTGTTGCAACAACCGAACAATTTATTGATCTAAAAACAGCAACCTTTGAAAGCATCATTGGAAGAATGAAGGCCTATGAAGAAAGAATAAAAGATGAAGAAGAAGAAGAAACACAGAATAAGCTCATGTTCACAAACAATGAGACTCAACCACAACATCAAACGCAACCAACCAACAACAGTCGTGATTACAACACAAATTACAGAGGCCGTGGACGAGGTGGACGATACTTCAATAACAGAGGTAGAGGCCGAGGGAGATACAATGAAAGGTACAATCAAGACTTTGATATGACAAAGATAATGTGCTTCCGGTGTGACAAGATGGGACACTTCGCGTCGGTGTGTCCTGATCGTTTACTAAAGTTGCAAGAGGTAAACGAAGTTAAGGAGAAGGACAACGATACAACAGAGGCAGAGGATCTTATGATGCACGAGATTGTTTATCTCAACGAGAAAAACATAAACTTGCAAGACTTTGGATCAAGCTCAGATAATGATCAAGTGTGGTATTTGGACAACGGAGCAAGCAACCACATGACTGGAAATCGAAGATACTTCAAGTGGATTGACGGAAATATTACTGGAAAGGTGAGGTTCGGAGATGATTCACGCATTGACATAGAGGGTAAAGGACCCATATTGTTTCACTTGAACAATGGAGAAAAGAGAGTCCTAACAGATGTCTATTACATACCGAAGCTAAAAAGTAATATAATTAGCTTGGGCCAAGCTACGGAGTCTGGATGCGATATCAGAATGAAAGGTGACGATCTCACCTTGCTAGACAGAGAAGGGAAACTGATCATCAAAGCCAAACGGTCGAGAAATCGGTTATACAAAGTCTCCATTGATAGCAATGAACATTGCCTCCAAGCATCTGTTATGAGCGAATTTGCAAAATGGCATGCAAGACTAGGACACATAGGAAGAGAAGCGATGCGTTCAATGATTAATAAGGAGCTGGTACATGGACTAACAAGGTTTGAGATTGAAACACAACCATGTGCTTCATGTTTACTTGGAAAGCAAGCAAGGCATGTTTTCCCTCAAGCTACTACTTATCGAGCTGATCAAGTTCTTGGCCTCATACATGGAGACCTCTGCGGGCCAATAACACCAATGACACCCTCACACAAAAGGTATATCTTCGTACTCATTGATGACTTCTCTCGTTATATGTGGACGATACTTCTTGAGGAGAAAGGGGAAGCGTTTGAGAAATTTAAACGCTTTAAGGCCACAGTCGAAAAGGAGACAGGGAAAACCATAAAGACATTCAGGACTGATAGAGGGGGAGAGTTTGTGTCAAATGAATTCCTGAGTTTCTGTGAGAAGGCTGGCATAACAAGACATCTAACAGCACCTTACACACCCCAACAGAACGGGGTGGTAGAAAGACGCAACAGAACTTTACTTGGTATGACCAGAAGTCTTCTCAAGCATATGATGTTACCAAATAACCTCTGGGGGGAAGCAGTCAGACACTCAACCTACATTATAAACAGAGCTGCGACACGAGTCATAAAGAATAAGACACCATATGAGCTGTTTAAGGGAAAGAAGCCAAACATAGGACATTTGAGAATTTTTGGATGCGTTGGTTATGCAAAAGTGGAGTCTCAACATTTGAGAAAATTGGACAGTAGATCACGGATGCTGGTGCATCTAGGGACAGAACCGGGATCTAAGGCCTACAGGTTATATGACCCTAAAGGCAAGAAAATTGTGGTGAGTCGAGATGTGATATTTGATGAAGGTAGAAGCTGGGAGTGGGATGCTTGTGAAGGAAACAAAGAACCGGAACCTCTACATATTGATATAAGCCAATTCGGTAATCATGGCATTGACAACAGCCACTCTACAGAAGTAAGTGTTGAAGGAGACAAAACAGAAATTCATGATATCAGTGCTATTAACCAAGAAGAAAATGATGATGATGAGGATAATAACGAAGAAGACAGTACGCTTGAGCTAAGAAGATCTCAAAGGGAGAGAAGAAGACCTGGATACTTAGATGATTACGTACTACTTGCAGAGCTGGACGGAGAGAGATTACTCTTAAATATAAATGATGAACCGTGGAGTTTTGCAGAAGCCAAAGACAAGAAAGTATGGAGAGATGCATGTGAAGACGAGATTAACTCTATAAAGAAAAACAGAACGTGGGATCTAACAGAACTTCCAGCTGGAGCAAAGGCAATTGGGCTGAAATGGGTCTTCAAGATAAAACGAAACGCAGATGGAAGCATCAACAAGTTCAAGGCTAGATTAGTAGCTAAAGGATATATTCAAAGACATGGGATAGACTTTGAAGAAGTCTTTGCTCCCGTAGCAAGAATAGAAACCGTGAGATTCTTACTGGCCTTAGCTGCATCTAGAAGTTGGAAGGTACACCACTTGGACGTCAAAACTGCATTCCTGCACGGTGACCTCAAGGAAGAAGTATACGTCTCACAACCTGAGGGATTCGAGGTTGCAGGACAAGAAAGAAAGGTGTACAAACTGAACAAAGCTCTGTACGGTCTGAGACAAGCTCCACGAGCCTGGAACGAGAAATTAAACAAGGAATTGGGAAGCTTAAAGTTCGAAAGATGCTCAAAGGAACCGGCTCTGTATCGTAGACAGGACAAAGATCATCTACTCTTGGTTGCAGTGTATGTAGATGATTTGCTAGTAACTGGAACAAGTATCAATCTCATCACAGAGTTTAAAAGGGAGATGTCTGCAAAGTTTGAGATGAGTGACTTGGGAGAGTTAACATACTATCTTGGAATCGAAGTTGCTCAAAACGATGAAGGAATATCACTGAAACAGGAGAGATACGCCAAGAAGATATTAGAAGAAACAGGAATGAGTGAGTGCAATCCAGTTCATGTGCCAATGGATGATAATGTAAAGATTTCAAGGTCAACACACGAGCAAAGCATAGACGAGAAGGAGTATCGAAGAAGCATTGGGTGTCTCAGATACCTATTACATACTCGACCGGACCTATCTTTCTCCGTGGGTGTTATGAGTAGGTATATGCAGGAGCCTAAGACATCACACGCAGCGGCTATAAAACAGATCCTGAGATACTTGCGAGGCACGTTAACTCATGGTCTTGTGTTTAGACGATCACAGAGCACAAAGTTGGTCGGTTACAGTGATGCAAGCCATAATGTAGATGAAGACGACGGACGAAGCACAACTGGGCATATCTTTTACTTCTCAGAGTCGCCTATAACCTGGTGTTCACAGAAGCAGGAAACAGTAGCTCTCTCGTCATGCGAAGCAGAATTTATGGCAGCTACCGAGGCAGCAAAACAGGCTATTTGGCTCCAGGACTTACTTGGTGAGATAATGAGTAAGGAGAGTGAGAAAGTAATACTTCTGATTGATAACAGGTCTGCGATTGCTTTGACCAAGAACCCAGTGTTCCATGGACGGAGTAAGCATATCCATCGTCGCTATCACTTCATAAGAGAGTGTGTGGACAACAATCTTATTGAGGTTCAACACATTCCGGGAAGTATACAAAAGGCTGATATCTTAACTAAAGGACTTGGAAGGATTCGACACAAGGAAATGAGAGGATTGATTGGAGTTGAAGACTTGTCACAAAAGGATTTCAAGCTTAAGGGGGAGATTGTTGGGATAAGCTTGAAATAAAGCTTAAAAACAAAAGTTATCATTATCCTATTTTAAGTTGGAGTTATCTAAAATAGGTTTGTTAAACGAGTTTAGGATGTTTTGAGTCCTATATATGGTGTTGCAGTCTTATTGCAATAACCTAAGTGTTTTTGGAGAGTTGTTTTTGTGATCTTGAGTTTTGAGTAATTTTCTCAAGGATTAATAAGAGAGATTGTTCTTGTTAACTTGCTCTACAATCCATTCACAAAGCTTCAAAACTATAGTCACAATGTTTTTTCCATGTTTCAGAATAAATGTGAGTTTGAGAAATAAAAACAAAATAATGTATCAAGACCCAAACCGGTTCTAACCGGTGCCATTGCTCTCTGAAGTACCTTGCTCACTCTGTCTTCGTTTATCCCTCAAACTCTCTCCCCACATTTTAGCCTCTGCAACCGCACGCTCCCTATCAGTGTCTCGGTTCAATATCTGAGCTGTCTCTCTCGGTGAATCATCCTTCTCAGAACCTTCTAGATCAAACTTGCCACCTCCTTCATCGTTCCTTGTTATCAACCTCCCACCTCTTTCATTCTTGTTTGGATCATAAGCTTGGTTTGCAAGATATGAGAGTGCAGTGACCACATCTGCTATGGGAGGACGTGTAGCCGCCTCCGCTTGGACGCACCTTGAAGCTACAGCTAATGCTTGATACAATGCTCGTGTTGGAAACCTTCCCTTTAACTTAGGATCCGCTAGTTTTATGAACTTTCTCTTGTCGTTGAACAATGGACGAGCCTGTTAAAACCCAAAAAAATGACAGAATAAGAAACTGAATGAATGTAACCAGAGGTTGTTAGCTCAACTGCAAAGGTTCCCAGTTAGTTCGAGTGACTTGGACAAAACTTATATTACATGTTGTGGTTTCGGTCTGGGGTTATGAGCTTTGGCCCCGAACTTCTTGGTATTAAAAAAATAATATGTATGAGTAAGTTGATGATGAAGAAGTTATTTACCCAAGCCACTAGGTTCTGTTCTCCATGAGGCATCTCAGGATCTATTGCTTGTCTACCAGTAATGAGCTCCAGAAACACCACACCAAAACTGTACACATCTGATTTTACTGTCAGTTGTCCGGTCATTGCGTACTCGGGAGCACAGTATCCATAAGTGCCCATGACTCTAGTTGAGACATGAGATTTGTCTCCTGTTGGTCCGAGTTTAGCAAGTCCAAAATCAGAAAGCTTTGGGTGGAAACCCTCACCCAGTAGAATGTTTGATGACTTGAAATCTCTATAGATAACCGGAGTGTCTGCTTTATCATGTAGGAACTCCAAACCTTTAGCTGCACCAGCAGCTATCTTCATTCTCGTGTTCCAATCCAAGGCCTCCTTATCCGGTGGAAGATCTGCCAAAAAAAGACCATCAACTACAACTTCTTTGATATTGACTAAGATCAAGAAGAATCTTTGGGGTGGGTCTAAAATGGTGAGAGGTTAGAAAAAACACAGGAGATTTACCATGGAGGTGATCTTCCAATGATCCTAAGGGCATAAACTCATAGACCAAGAGGCGTTGATCTCCATCAGCACAGTAACCAATAAGGTTGACTAAGTTGGGATGATGAAGAAGGCTGAGCATAAGAACTTCTACAAGAAACTCTCTGTTACCTTGTACACCATTCCTGTCCAATTGTTTAACAGCAACAACCTGATAGAGATGAAAGACAAATAGATCAGAGTTCTACATTGCAATGTCATCAAGCTAACCAACTGATATGTAACACTAACATAAATGTAGAACTGTACCTGACCGGTGCTTTCAAGCCTGCCTTTGTAGACACGTCCAAATCCACCTTCACCTAAGAAAGTGTCAGGATGAAAGTTCATGGTTGCAGCAACAAGCTCACTGAAAGCAAATGTATGAGCTGAAATTTGTTCAAGCCCATCTCTTGGAAGAAGTAGATCTCTTTTTAACCCTCCATTGCTCTTTGAGCTAAGCCTCTCTCCACCTGAAACATCACTAAGACCAATCAATTTACCAAAACGCATCCATCCACAGTCTTCTAGTCTCTAACACCAAACCTAAACTCCAAGAACAAAACCAGCTTAAAAGCATGAAACTTGTACTAAATATCAATGTCTTCAGTGCACAACCCAAAGACAAACAAATGTAAGTTCCTGGTCTTGATTCAGTAGGATCAATCATGTGATCTTGATCCTTCTCCACAAAGCTAGAAAATTTAGACTGAGGACGAGCTTAGGACTTCCCACTCAGACCAAAACAAGAGAAGCTCAAGCTAAGGAACATGATTCTCCTTCGTTTTTAGCCAAGTAGTTCAAACACAGTTAGATCATAACATGCCCAATAAGCCTAACACATCTAACGGTGGTGAGATCAAGGCACGTTAGCCTAATCAGGATCATAATACAAGATTTTGGAGTAAAGAGTAAACGAGATGAGAAACCTGAAGGTAGTGTAGAAATGTTATTGGATACTATCGGTTGTGAATGTTTCTGACCCTTGGATGATTCCTTAACTGAGTTTAGCTTCTTATCTTCACTCGGATCAAAACACGAGAAACAACCCATCTCCCTCACACTCAAAGTTTCCCACAAGGAATGAAGAATAAATAATCAACAACTTGCAAAAACCCTTTGAATCCTATTCAGAAACCAATGAACAGAAACGAAAAAGCCAGAAACTTTGGATATGCCCGGAAAGAAAGGAAGAGACTTTTTGAGATAACTTTGTTCAGAATCGAATTGGAGTCTGAAGACAGAGAGATAGAGAGATGAAGCAGAGCTTCTTTAGTCGTTCACGAGTGTCACGCTTGCAAAAGAAAAGTTATTTTTTTTTTTGTCAACCATTTGCAGAATTAACAATGACGTGTAGATGAAACTCTGTAAATCCTTCCTCAATATTTTTTTCTCGTTGACGGAGATTATCTTCCATTCAAAGCAAATAAAACTTATTTTTCTTCTACTAAAACAGAAAAAAAATCTATTTATCTAAATATTTAATTTTCTATTACAATGATTTGTCTGGGTCAAGACAAATACTCTCTCGGCTTCAATTTTTTTTGTTGCAAAATAAGTGTCGTTTTCGCTTTTCGATGCAGAATTTATTAATTTTATATTCCAATTTATTTTTCTATTGGTTGAAATATGGTTAGGTGTATAGGTAATTGTGTTTTTATATAGAAAATATGCAAAATTAATTGTTTTCTTAATCCGTGTGCATGATGTCAAAGTGACACTTATTATGAAACAGAGGGAGTATTGGTTTCTTTTTTAACCAGTGAGAGAAACAGAATAACATCTTCTTACATATTTTTTTTTGTTGACTTTTTATGTGTGATTCATATTTTGTATCACCGACAATTTTCTTATATCGATTTCCTTCCTACTAGTTATTAAAAAAGCAAAGATATATGTTTCAAAATATAGCAAAGACGGTGGAATATATATGTCAATATATATATATATATATATATATATCAATTTGGCATGACAAGAAAAATGGCTAAAACTATATCGACATATTGTTCTAAAACTTGTTGAGGATTGCTGTTGTTACTGGGCCTGATGTTTTTATAGAAATCATGGGCTTTAAGCCTCATAATATTATTAAGTTTTTGAATCCACTTTTGTGATACCATACCATTTATCTGGTAGTTATGTCCTGGTAATAGGGAGTTGGAAGTTCAAAGATAATTGGCTATAATTACAAAACAAGGGCCTCGTTTTCAAGGTATGGGCTTCTTCTAGAATAAGGCCCGGCCCTAAAATACTATATTTCTCAATTAAGTTTGGTCATGCTGACAAAAATAAAATAAAATAAAAGGAGAGATCGTGAGACGCATAATCATTCCCCCGCTCAGTCAACGGACAATAGATCCCTACAAAAAAAGAAACCTCAAAAATAAAAGGAAAAAATATATAACAAAAAAAAAGACAGAACACGAAGGAAAAAAAGACAGAAAATTCAGTTTAGATAGGTTTTGTAATATTTTCCCGGCGAAAATGGAGAAACCTGAAAAAAATCACGCAATGGAATCTGAAACTCTTGATCACAAATCCGACGATCGCGAGCAGTCCAATGACAACAGCATCGCGACGGAGACAGCGACGGCGGAATCGGAGACTTCCGAGCTCAGCCTCACCCAGGTAATGGAGGCCGTCGACGATTTCATTCAATCACTTTCCTCCTCGACGGATCCGTTACGAGAGATTCCTCCAACGGTGGAGCCATTCCCGGAGACGGTTGATTCCTTGGTGTCAAAGATGGAATCTTCCGGTCTGGGACGGGACGAAACAGAGGACTCTGCTTTTATCGAAGCTGTGAACCGGATTTCTAAATCGGTTATGACGTTGAGGGAGCTTCGGTTAGATTCAACCCCGGTTTCCTCGTGGCTAAACCGGGCGAGTTCGGTTCAGAACCGTGCTGCGTCTCTTCTCGACGAAGAGTTTCGTCACCTTCTTGATCGTTCCAGAGAGAAGAACAAGAACAATAACAATAACAACAACAAAGGTGACGTGTCTTCCGATTCAACTCATGAATCGGACCGATGCGTCTTGCAGGAGGAAGAAACGTTCCCGGACTTTCCACCGGAATCTATCTCGACCCTGAAGAAGATCGCCGGAGCCATGATCTCCGCCGGGTATGAAGCCGAGTGCTGCATGTCGTACGAGATGTCGAGACGACACGCGTTCAAGGAGGAGCTCAGCGAGGTTGGATTCGAAGGGATCAACGTGGAAGACGTTCAGAGAATCCCCTGGGAGTCTCTAGAAGGAGAGATCGCTAACTGGATCTCTATCGTCCGCCGTTGCTCCACCGTGCTTTTCCCCGGCGAGTTATCTCTTTGCACCGCCGTGTTCTCCGATGCGGCAACTCGTAAACGTCTCTTCACGGGCCTTGTCTCGGCCGTGACGATCCGGTTCCTAGATTTCTCAGGTGCCGTGGTGCTCACGAAACGGTCCTCGGAGAAGCTCTTCAAGTTCCTTGACATGTACGAAACGCTTCGTGATTTGGTCCCAGCCGTTGAGCAATCTGATTCGGATCTCATCGAGGAGATTAAGTTGGCTCAGACAAGGCTTGGAGAAGCAGCGGTGACGATCTTCGGTGAGCTAGAGAACTCGATCAAGACCGATCAAGGAAGAACAGCTGTTCCAAGCGGAGCGGTCCACCCGTTGACTCGTTACACCATGAACTACCTCAAGTACGCATGCGAGTACAAAGACACATTAGACCAAGTGTTCCAACACTACGAGAAGACAGAACCTGAACCAGAAACCAAGAGGAGCCAACGAGAAGACGACGAGGAGTACAAAGTCTCAGCCTTTGCTAGACAAATGATAAGAGTGATGGAACATCTTGACGCAAATCTTGAAATCAAATCAAGACTGTACAGAGACCCAGCACTACGATCCATATTCCTTATGAACAACGGGAGATACATTCTGCAAAAGATCAAAGGGTCAACAGAGATAAGAGACTTGATGGGACAAGCATGGACGAGGAAGAGATCAACGGAGCTTAGGCAGTACCATAAGAGCTACCAGAGAGAGACATGGGGGAAAGTGTTGCAATGTATGAACCAAGAAGGCATACAGGTGAATGGGAAAGTGTCGAAGCCGGTTTTGAAAGAGAGGTTTAAGGTATTCAATACTATGTTTGATGAGATACACAAGACGCAGAGTACTTGGATTGTGAGTGATGAGCAGATGCAGTCGGAGCTAAGGGTTTCTATCGCGGCGTTGGTGATTCCGGCTTATAGGTCTTTCTTTGGGAGGTATAAGCAGCATATTGATTCAGGGAGGCATAGTGATAAGTATGTTAAGTATCAGCCTGAAGATATTGAGACTTTTATTGATGACTTGTTTGATGGGAATCCACCTTCTATGGCACGTAAGAGGACTTGAAAAAAAAACTATGAGTGTGTGACATATGATCTGGTTCCTTTTTGCTTCTTCTTATTTTCTTCTATTATGTTTCATTTTGATTATGTTCATAGAACCGTTCTTGATCTGAGACTACCATGGAAACTTTTTGTTTTACTTATTGTTTTCTTTCTTTTAAAAAGTTTGGGATTTATTTTGACTCTTTATGTTTTAATTTCCTTCAAAATTATCTAGGGTTGAAGGCAAAAATCATCTTAAAAATGTATTTGAATCTTTGTATGTTTAAAACTTAAATGATGATTTTGATTCATGATAAGTTGATGTTGTACAAACTAGCCTTTACTGAAGTCACAGACAAGACTTCAGAGGTTGTTGTATATAGAGGCAAGATACACAAATGTGGCTTTAGCAGAATTTCAAATCTTCCTAAGTAACTTAATGCCACTGCAAAATTGCAGACTTGGATCCAAGAAACCAAACAAACCCATCAACCAAGACGGGTATTGATAATTAGCATTATTCCACAAAATGAAAAGACAAAAAACACATACAATATTGAGGATTTTGGATCCGAACCTGTTGGGTTAAAAACTTAGATTTGTATAACTAAATTTTCTTACAGATCAAGTATTTGAAGCAAAACTGACACACCATGTCAAAATCGTCTCGACCAGCCAAAATTGGTTTTGTTTCACGAATTGCTTGCACCCTTCTGTTTTGGGTTAATTTTGTTATATAGTGTGGAGCTCTCAAGTTTACATGATTAATAATTTGGAATACAATTAGTTTTACAAGCAAATCTTTTCAATAGAATTTTTTGGAATTTTTGTCACAAATTTTTTTTTTTTTTAAAGTATCAAATTTTTTTTTTCTATTTTGAAAATTTTAATATTTTAAATATTTTTTATTTTAAACTTCATCTCTTGAACTCCATTTCATAACTCTAACCCTAAGTTTAAATTATTTAATGCAAAATGTATAAATGTATATTTACACACTTTAATAAAAATATTTTTATCAAAACATATTTTAATAAAGTCTATTTAATTTTGATTTGTATTGTAAGTATATTTAATCAAGAGGCTTTTGCGGATTTACCTCTTGGGCTGGGACTGGGCCACTATGATTGAGTCAACGTCAGGAGGCAGTGGCCCAACACTGATTTATGTGGACTATAAGCTTCCTTCACTCATCTCCTACCAAAACAGCGAGCAAGAGAAGGTTTTGAGCTCCCTCCCATGGCGACCTTCTCGATGACTCTGGTGCGTTTTTCTTTTTTTCGTTCTTTCCTGTTTTATTTTGTTTCCGCGTTACTGATTCCTCTCATGCTCTCTTCTTAGTCAAATCCGAAGTCGTTCGCAGCTGCTCCACGAAGACTACTTTCTCCGATCAACACCTCTTCTACCTCTTTCCGATTGAGCACAAAGTCTATAAAGTTTCCATCTTTAACTGCCTCATCACTCCTCCTCCATACCAAAAGAAACCGCCGCTGCTTCTCGGTTCAATCCAGTGCCGAGGTTATTCTTTAGAAACGTGCATTTGATTAGAAAGAGACTGACTTTTGAGTCCATTACTCTAGGGTTTTCACTAGATTTATGAAAGCTATGACCTTTGCAGCCTTTAGCCGAACCACAATCGAAGATAACACACAAGGTGTATTTCGATATAAGTGTTGGAAACCCAGTTGGGAAATTAGCTGGGAGGATTGTTATTGGTTTGTTTGGTGATGATGTTCCCCAAACTGTCGAGAACTTCCGTGCTCTTTGCACAGGTATGTATGTTCCCTTGTGTTGTGTGGTTCACATGTCTCTCTGTTTGTGTTGGGAAGCTTTTTAATCTTGTGATTCGGCTTTGCTCAGGTGAGAAGGGGTTTGGCTACAAGGGTTCCACTTTCCACCGTGTCATCAGAGATTTCATGATTCAGGGTGGAGACTTTGACAAGGGCAATGTAAGCTTTCTAGCTGAATCCATGCTTCTTTAGTTTTTTTCTTTGTTAGCTTCATTAGCCTATCTATCTATTTGGTTGATCTTTTGAAGGAAACACTCTTTTCTTATAGACTTTTGTTTTTCTCTATAAGTAATACCTGGACTGAACATCATAGTTGCGGTAGGAAACTGTTCTTGGATACTAATCTATCTGCTCTATCCTGCATTTGCATCCCCAAATTGTATTGTTTTTATTATTTTTCTGCATCAGTTACTGTATTTTCCATCTAGTAACTAGTTTCAGTATAACGATATAGAAGTCTAATTGATGAGCAGGGAACTGGAGGTAAAAGTGTATATGGCCGGACATTCAAGGACGAGAATTTCAACTGTAAGTCTATCCTTATCTCTTGTGCACTCTACCAATCGAAACTCGTCAGATGTGATTCATTTCTGTATTCTATTCTATTGACATGAGTATATAACAAACACATACCTTCCAGTTTATGAATATCATGAAAGTAATGATGTGAAATGTACAACTGCAGTATCCCATGTCGGACCAGGAGTTGTGAGTATGGCAAATGCTGGCCCTAATACAAATGGAAGTCAGTTCTTCATCTGCACTGTTAAGGTAAAACTTGCAAATATTCTCCCTCCGGTTAAGGCCTATTGTTAGATCATAATAAGTCGTACACAATAATCTCACTCAGTGTCATCCTCGAGCATTAACAATCCATAAGAGTCTGTATAGTACAACCTAGAGATATATAAACTTGGATTTTCGTTGAAATGAAGAACCAACCAAGTTTTGTTGCTAAGCTGAGTCTATATCAAATTACTATGAACAGACGTCATGGTTGGACGGGAGGCATGTGGTGTTTGGGCAAGTTATAGAAGGAATGGATGTGGTGAGGCTGATAGAGGAACAAGAGACAGACAGAGGAGACCGTCCCAGAAAGAAAGTGATCATTGCAGACTGTGGTCAACTTCCGATGTCTGAAGCTTAAGTCGCATCATCTAAAAACCCAAAAACCTTGTGACACTGAGATGGAACTATTCATATGTTTGCATTTTTACACGCGTTCTTTTGTGAAATGGATTCAAGTCCCCTTTGTGATAAGATCAGTTTCAGTTTCTTCTTTGCGATTACTTGAGAGGTTTAGCTGAGTAAAAATATACGTAAGCTTTGCTAATGACGCAAACAGTGGCACACGCAGAAGCTACAGTAAACCAGTGAATCAAATTGAGCTTTATGCTGCTATTATTGATGATACAAATCTATACCAAAAGTATATGACAACATAAACAAATCTTTTGAGAAGACTCGTTTACTGGTCAAGGCTGACATCACCCCACTGAACCTTGTGCTTAGCAGCTAGATAATGAGCACCAACTGGACCACGACTCCCATAAGGATAGTACTCAGGGATTCTCTTCTTCTCTTCAATCTCTTTAAGCAATGGAGTGAATAGTGACCAAGCTGCATCAAGCTCGTCACTTCTTATGAACAATCTTCTTTCTCCTTCTATTGCATCCAGCAGAAGCCTCTCATATGCATCTGGTATCTCCTTTGAATACCTGAGGGGAAGGAGAAAACTCAAAAGTCAAGATCAGGGATCTTGTTATTTATTTCAAAAGCTAAGAAGCCTCTCACACTCGCTTACCTTGCAGAATACAGAAGATTCAAGTTACTGCGGTCTAATCTCATTCCTAAACCAGGGACCTTGTTGTTTATCTTCAAATAGATTGCTTCATCTGGTTGGACACGGATCACAAGCTCGTTTGTAGCTTTATCAAGATCACAACCAGTGTTCCTGTTATACAAGTTTCCCGGAACATGCCTGAACTGCACCCTTATCTCTGCCCTGTATACATATGAGTCAAGAGTCAATATGCAAAAGTTTCATAAGCTTGAAGTTATATACACCTACCTCCTGGTGTGTAGTGCTTTGCCAGCTTTCATTAGAAAAGGCACACCGTCCCATCTTGCATTGTCGATGAAAAGAGCAGCAGCTGCAAATGTCGGAGTCAGACTGTCTTTAGGTACAGTTTTATCATCGGTGTAAGCTGGATATGTCATTCCTCCCTTTGTGTGGCTCTTGTACTGTCCTATCACCACATCTTCCATTTGAATTGGCCTCATTGAACGTAGAACCTTAACCTGTATTGGGAGGTATGCTTTCTTGAACCAAACACAACTTATAAAGAGGCTAAAAGTAAAACCAAATCAAACCTTTTCATTTCTGATATCCTCTGCATCTAGACTAACAGGTGTTTCCATGGCAAAGAGTGCTAAGATTTGAAGCAGATGATTCTGCATTATATCTCTTATTATTCCATAATGGTCAAAGTACCTGAATCAAATACAAGAAGTGAAAGAAAACATAAAGTTTTCAGTTCAATACAGAAGAGGATCTCAATAGCACATATGAGTTTATTACCCTCCACGTCCTTCAGTGCCAAAGTCCTCAGAAAATATGAATTGCACGTTCCTTATGTACTGCCTTGACCATAGAGGTTCAAATATAAGATTTGAGAATCTAAGAACAGATAGATTCTCCACTAGCTCCTTTCCTAAGTAATGGTCTATCCTGCAAGAAGAACACAATGTAATCATCATATCAGCCAAGAGCCTCCAAACATTACAGCTAAAAATGCAATAACTCCCACCTAAAAATCTGATCTTCCTCCAAATACTGCTTGAGGGATTTTGTTAAAGCAGCAGAGGTCTCAGAGTCTCGGCCAAAAGGTTTCTCTACAATGACCCTAGTCCAGCCATTGACAGATGAAGCTGAAGAGCTTGCACATTTCACAGCATCTACAAATATATTTGGAGGGATAGAGAGATAAAAGAGACGGTTTGAGATTCTACCAGCCTGCAGAAAGAAAGGAGAAAGGATTGTACACCAAATAAACAGAACCAGACTCTAATCTTCTAGTGTAAGCAATGCAAACATACCTCATGTTCCTTGAGCTTCTTGTCCAATTCAGTAAAATGTTCTTGAGAATCATACTGACCAGAATGGTAAAAACATCTCTTCAGAAACTCTTCCATCTTCTCACCACAGTTTGCCCTGAGATCCAGATGGAACCATAGTCTTCAACAAACTATCTCCAACTAAAAAAGAAGCATCATGAAGATGGAAACATAAGGAGCTAAAACTGCTCACACCTCTTATCAATCCTGCAGGTCAGAGTTTTGCTGACCATGTTTCTAAGTTCAACATCTGTCATCTTACTCCTAGAATAACCGTATACTGTAAAATGCTGCAACAACAACAAAAAAAAAAACAAATCATTAGAACAATAGGCAGACACAGACAATCATAATAAGCTGAAACTATACCTCGGGAAGACAGTCTTCATAGTAAAGTGCGAAAAGAGCAGGGAAAATCTTCTTCTTAGCAAGATCACCAGAGGCTCCAACCACAGTGATACTAACAGTTGACTGGTTCTGACAATCAGATCCTTGTCCAACCTTGGCTGGTTCTTCAGATAGAACTGATAACACCTCATCTTTCAATTCCTTAAAAGAAGATTTACTACTCTCTGTTGAATCTATTGCACCTACAAAAAGCAATACACCTAATGATTACATGAGAACTGAAAGTTTCAACCTTTCACAAATTCAACTTGCAGTTAATAAGGCTTAATCAAATCCAACAAAGGAGGAGGAAGCAAATACAAACTGACCATCTTGCATAAAGACAAAACTAGGACCAGACTTCTTGTGGAATCTAAAGCAGAGCTCATGAGCTTTGAACCCTCGTGGAGAAGCAGACAGGAACGAGAGGGATCGATGTTTGATACCGTTAGCCGGTGAGAAAGACGCAGAGTAACTGCAACGATAGGTGAGGGAGGAAGACAAAGACGCCATCATCAAACCTTCTAGTACTAACTACAAAGAGAGGATTAAGGCTAAAGAGAAGGTTTTGAATTTAAAGAAGAACATAAGAAACATCGAAAGGGCATTTGTGCAAATAAGAACCTTTTGAGATCTCCCAAAGGTTCTTCACACTACTGTAATGGCATTGCAACGTGAATGGTGTCTCGTCTGCCCAAAATAATAGTATTCAATTCGACCTAACACCCCACAAGTGGACTTTTTACTTTCTCTTTTTGTTTGTTCCATATCCAGAGAAGTCCGAATATTATACGTTTCTCTAAAAGATGCTCTCTTTTTTTTGGAAAACTTGTGTATTACACTCTTACAGCTTCTTCAACTCTTACAACAAAAGAAAAAGACAAGATTTCTCATTTTCTTCCCTCAATAACGAACAAACAATGACAATCTCAAAACACTATTACAAAAGAAAAAGCTCAACTCCGCAGGCAAATAGCCTTTGCACAAAATTCAAATCTCCCTAACATGGTGATTCTCTTTCTACCAACAACAACAAAACTATATCAAAAACCCTCCAAAGCTGAGGTTTTGAAGAAAGCTCAAAATCACAAAACGAGGGCGACTTTCTCATGAGATATCATTGCAGATGCGTTTGCTATTAATGGCTCGTAATGATCTGCTCCACCACCGCACCAACCTGAAAAAACGAGAGAGTAGACGATTTCATTAATCACCAAATCCAACTTGGATCTGAGAATGAATCAAACGAGAGTGTGTATCTTATTATACCTGTCCCTTTCATGAATAGGAAGAGTGGGGATTCAATGACCTCACTTCTTGGCTTATGAGGAAGGAAGAACACACAGTTCTCTTCCTCTACCATACCATCTGCTCCATGCGCTTGCACCTATGATGATGATACCACACAACTTTAGTTTTTCATGTGATTTTCCAACACAAATCTTGAGAAAGACCAATACTTTACCACATAGATCTCTCGTTTGAACTCTGTGGCAAGACATTCAATTGCAATGTCATCCCCAAAAGCAGCTGCATGTCCTTGTCGGTTCTCATCTACAGATAACAAACCGTCTTCCGTATACTGCAAGGTGATGATATCATGCTCATCTTCTGATGACCCTGATATCGACATGTACTTAGCCCAACTAGGCCCATCGTTCACCGGTAGACATCTCTCTCTGTAGATCGACTCTGCAGCTGTTTCTCTACAATGAACAAACAATACAATGCATACATTAGATTCCCTATTCCATATTCAGACAAAAACATATGCTTTACTAACAGAGACCAGATCTGAATGTGTTGTAAGAAAACCAAAAGGAAGTACCTTTGCATTCCGATTTGCATAAGCTCATCAATGGCGGAATCTAGACTCTCACGCTCGTCCTTTTTCGCGAGCAGCTTCTCCTCCTGAACAATATGAATGCCCCATCCAGTCTTCAGATCCGGCGAGTACATATGCCTAATCGCCTCCGTGACAACCTCCTTCTCTTCCTCTCCCGCGGATCCAAAATCCTCAAGGAACCTCCTCACCGTGCGCCGCCGTAGATCCCGAGCGTCGATCCCACACGCCCCCATGGCCTTCTGGGACGCGGTGAATAGGCAGTTCCCGTCGGAGGAGACTTCTCCGCCGTGAGAGAGGCGGAAAACTACCGGCGGCGACGAGGTTTGTCCTTTTCCCGGATGCTTCCACAACACACCCATCGCGTGGAGTCGCTGAAGGTGCCGTCTTTGCTGCTCCTCGAGACCGTAAACCTCGTCCCATGCGGTGGTTGCGGCGGAGATCGTCTTCTCCACCGCTTCAACGGCTGCAGCTGCCGTGGATTGGTCGACGAGATTCACGTCATCGAGAGGTGCGGAGACTGTCGGCGGTTCTCTCCATTGAACGGTCGGTGACGGAGATTGCAATGTCGCCGTTGAATCACAAAGAAGCTT
This sequence comes from Moricandia arvensis, assembly GCA_905132765.1. Taxonomy (NCBI): domain Eukaryota; kingdom Viridiplantae; phylum Streptophyta; class Magnoliopsida; order Brassicales; family Brassicaceae; genus Moricandia; species Moricandia arvensis. The sequence goes on along the minus strand of CAJHQP010006356.1, from coordinate 16,623 downwards.
TCCCATTATTACAGATGAGAGAGAGAGAGAGAGAGAGAGAGAGAGAGAGATTTGTCTTAACGGCTAGATAAGGGATGTGAGAATGTGTTTGTTGGAGTTAACGGTCAGATCTGTTAAGACTATAACGCGGGAGGAGAGTAATACACGTGGCGTAATATTAGTGGCCTTTTAAAGCCCTCTGACTAACGAATGGCTGAGGTTTGACCGCGCTACGGTGGACCACACCACTCCATAACAGTAACCTACCTTTTGTAATTTTTATTTTATTTTTAATCCTCACTTGTTATCTTATTTGTTAATTTGTCCCCCTAGCTGTCGTTATTAGCTGGCGCACACATGATGGTAGCCTTTTTGGTAGACTACCCAATTATAGTTCGCCACGTCAGCTTTTGTAAGGGATTTGACCAATGAGAGAGCTTTCTCACACGTATGAGATGTGTCAGGGATGGGGCGAGATGCCCCACATGTTCAGATTTGTATTGGACGGCGTGAACAACGTCATGAATCGCGCGTTAAAGTTAACGGTTTTGTTTTTTGCACTTGTAACGGCTAGAAAAAGATAAATCTTTGCCTTCCCATTGGCGTGTGTGTAATAAATAGCCCTAAAGAACCTTGATTTGATGTTGTAATAGAAAGAAAACGATATTATTGCATTTATATAAAAATCTGAGGTGATTATTTCACTTGAAATGAAATAGTTTGGTAAACCCTGTTTTTTGTATGTAATGTCCCAATAGTTTAAGACAACGGCAAGTTTTTCCGGCATAAATTTTGAAGCACTGAGAAAAAAGACTACTAATATTATAATGTTAGTGCTTTTAAAATCTTTTAGGTTATGGTTGCTAACTCCCCCCCCCCCAAAAAAAAAAGGAGCTGTGACCCCATAATAAGGCTAGGTTGCACTTGTTGTTCAATAAGACTATGCAATAATAATAGTGGCCCAACATAATGTTAAGAAATCAGAATATGATGGATTTGTATTTGAAAAGCCCATAGATAGCTGGGCTTTTAATCCCTCCGTTGTTTTGAAAAGTGAAAAGTGAATCCAAAGATAAAAGAGAATATTTGAAAAGACAAGCTAATCATTAGGAGTAGCTATGAATTATTTTTAGAATCTTGGCAAGGTAAAGCAAAAACAGTTCACATATTTATTAGTAAGAAACAAAGAACTTATAAGTATAACTACCTATCTTTATTTTCTTTTTTAAGGTTCAATATTAACATCTATGTTCAATGTTAATAATCCTCACTTGAGCCAGTTATATATTACAGTAAAAAAGTAAACAATAATGTGAGTTGTAATTTTTCTTTAAATCCCAACTCTCTACCCAAGAGAATGCGACGAAACAGAGGACAAAAGCATCGAAAGAATAAAAAAGCTAATGGTTGATTGAAAAAAGATAGGTGAGGTGGGCCGTATAATTGGAGTCCAAAAAAACAATAAAATAATAAAACCGCTATAATACTTTCCTGTCTCCTCCTCCTTATCTTAAGAATAAAAAAATAAAATTTAAAAACAGAACAAAGCTCTCGCATTGTTTAAAGCAGAGAAAAAAAAAAAAGACTGTTCATCAAATGATGAAGAAAGGTAAAGTCTACCCATCTCCTCCTCCTTCTTCTTCTTCGTCGTCTCAGTATCTCAACGAAGATGAGTCTCTCTCTGTGTTGAGACTTCTCCCAGCGACGATTCTGGTTCTAGTATCGGTTCTCTCAACGGAAGACAGAGAAGTTCTTGCTTACTTGATCACAAGAGGAAACTGTGGGAGAACCTCAAAGAAGAAGAAGAACAAATCTAGCAGAAACCACAAGCCTCCTGTCTTCGACTGTGAGTGTTTCGATTGCTACACTAACTACTGGTTCCGTTGGGATTCATCTCCGAACCGTGAGCTCATCCACCAAATCATCGATGCTTTTGAGAATCATCATCTTAATACCGGAAGTGAGGTCTCGGTGTCGAGGAACAAATCTAAAAGAGGTAAGAAGAAAGAGAAACCGGGTCGTCGGGTGGTCGAGTCAGTGTCCGAAGAAAGTACAGTGTCGGAGAGACACGTGTCACCTCCAGATAACTCGCAGGGGAGATTGAGTGAAGCTGAGGTGGTGGAACGAGAGCCGCGAGATGAGGGGGAAGTTGTGGTCGAAGAAGAAGAATCGACGGTTGGTTTTCCGGCGAGTGGACATAAGGGATTAGCGAGGAAGGTATTACCGGACGTGTTGGGTCTGCTCAATTCCAGTTTTTGGCGACTTTGGAATCCGAACGCGTAAAAGCATCCATCCACTAAAAGTTATGTTGTTGTTTTTTTATCTAAGAAAGAATCCAATCTCCATGATTTTATTTTTGTTCTTTCTTTCATGTTTCTAAAAAAATATATGAATCACTACTTGGTTTAAAAACCAATATGCAGGCATTAGCTTTCTTTATGTTCTTGAAAGTCCCTAAGAGCACAATTAAAGGAGTTCTTGAGGGAGGAGGTCCATCAAAACAATAAAAACTAGTTTCAAAATCTCTTAATTAAGAGTTCATTTTACTTGGATTTTTATACTGTTTGTGGGTCTCATACGTAGCAATATGTGGTTCTTTTAAATTTTTTTATTTTTTTAAAATCAGACAAAAAATAAAAAAAATTAAGAATCGAATTCTAAAGTTAATGATGCTCTAACAAGTTTAAATCACAGCTCAAGTCTTGTAATTTAAGTTCAAACATAAAAAAGTGGTGGTGGCTCTGTAGTTTATGCAATGTAGTCAATGTTTAGCACTTTCAAGTTCTGTAGATTCTGTCGCCTTTGGTTTGGTGATGAGACACTAGTCTCTCTAGGCGCAGTACAGCGACTTTTGAGGGTTTGTTTTATTGAACAAGTTTTTTTTTTCTTAGCTTAGGAAGAAAGTCTGTGGATTAGGTAGATTGTTTCAAAGGAAAAGGGTGGGACCAACAAAAATATATTTCCTTTTGAATAAGGCATCCTCATAGTGATGTGATGAGAGTGTGTCTCTTTCTTCTTTTTGTTCTATAGATATGTTCAATAAATTTTAGCATCCTCATGTTTATGTTTTATGACCTTATCCGAATAAGTTAGATTAGGTTTATAGTCTTTAATGCCCAGACAACATCAATGCATACTCTAGAATGTACTTCATTTTGTGTTGTGATCTACTCAAAGACAAAGATTCAGTTTTTGTAAACCATAATCTAGTTTACTTTTTTGTAATGTTTACTCTTTTTAGTAATGGAACTGAATCTAAGCCAAGACTTAGAACAAACTTTAGTCGGCTGCAATTGAGTCCATGTAATGTACCTCCAATCCATACCGTACTTTTAATTAATTTTGAATCTGCTCATTGTCAGCTGTCACAAACCACTATGCCTCCAGTCTCCGTACACTTCATTTTCTTTATTCTCAACAACCCATGCCTTGCATCTTCTTCTACTTCTCAAACCCAATATCTCTTGATCCACATAATCAGGCCCCAAATCATAATGGGTCAAGCAAGCCATGGAGTAGCAACAAAAAATGGAAAACCAAACATTGTCACTATTTTCCGCCACACAACTACCAAAATTAATTTTGTTTATTATCAAAAATTTTTTTTTAACAGTTTCGCTTATTAAGATTTGTTGCATTTTATTAAATCAATAGGTTAGGGTATCTTTGCTTATATGTCACTGTTTATATTGATGTCATGACGAAAAAGAAATATGAACATCTTGAAGGTAAAAAAAAATATCAGATAGGATTTTTTATTCATAGTACAACTTAGTTGCTAGCCTAGCTTAAAAAGTTTTTAAGTCTGTGTACTCCTATTATTAAATTCGTTGAAGAAAAATATTCATTGCTCGAACTTAGTTCTTGTGGTGTTTTCTAAAACTGTCTTGACTCTTACACACTTCTGATTTTCGCATACATGAGAAATTTCCTTGTTAGATAGCTTAAGTAGCATCTCCATTAGAGGGGTCTAATGGGTTCAAAAGGCGGCGAGTTCATAGGCCCCGAGTAGATAAAAAAAAATGAAAAATGGGTAATATTCAGTGAACGCGGGCTTACGCATGACCTGTATGAAAGCGAGTTCAAGCCACGCGTCGAGCCGTGAGTGGCTTCTTCCTTTCCACGTTGTCGTCGAAGAAAGCAAGGGGTTCCCGAGAGACTCTCATTTGTCTCCTCTATTTAGGTTATTCTTTGTCCGAAGCGATTCAACATGCGACGACGGAGTGACTTCTCCAAAGACGAAAGAATCGTGAGATCTCCGATTCAGTGCCTCTCTTTCTACTCCACTCTCTCTCCTTTCCTCCTCTCTAGATCTCCCTCAATCATGGGTCACTCTCTCTCTCTTTCTTCTTTCCACTGATTTCTGCTTCTTATAACACTCTTTTCGCTGATTCAAAATCGGTTTGATTCTTGAAAATTGAATACTGACGATAAATATAATTATCTGATTGCATTGTTTGATTATTGAATTGACTTTTTAGTTCGTGTAGTAATGTAAAACTGCAGCTTTTGGATTGTTCGATGTATGATGTGGTTAGTAAGAGAGCATTACGTGGCTCAAGGTTTGAGAATTGTTGCTACTTTCATGCGAAATGAGAAGTTCGACGATGTGGGCTCTCTGGTATGACTGTGGAGTTCACAACGCAAGCGTTGTGTGATCTGGCTTTACGGTTTGGTGAAGGAGATGATGATCAATGGTATAGCTGATAATCGAATTGGAATCTTCTAGTTGCTTTCAGATATAGCTTGGTTTAGGCTGTATGATTGAAATCATTTTTTCCAAAACAAAATCATTGAAATCCTTATTTGACATGACTCATGAGTACTGATTTATTCACTGTAGCTTTGCTCAGCTGATATGATTCACTTGCTGGTAAGTTAGTTGATCAAATTTCTCAAACGACTTAGTCTTGTTAAAGTACTATACTGACCCGTCTGAAACATTTTGGGCAGTGCAATGCTAAAGCAATTGGTTATGGTCAGAAGGAGCTGATAGTTCTTCTTCAAGAGCAATTCAACAAAGTAACTTAAGAACTTGTACAATAACTAATTTCTCAATCTGATTGGACCATTTTTCCTTTTCTTAACTTTGATGCAGGATCTGTCACTTGAAGAAGCTGAGAAGATCGATGTATCATCCCAAGCAAGTTATGGAAGAAAAGGTATAATCTTTTCATCCAAAACTCTATACAATTTACATAAGTGATTGATCGCATCTAAATGAGTCTGGTCTATGTTAGGTCACTCCCAAACAATGTGGACATTGCCAAGGTAGCTCCAGCGTACCATCTCTACACATCCAGATAGAAGTTGAAGCAGTCATTAGTCGTCTTTGAGAACATTCTCGATACAGTGTGGACATTGCCAAGGTAGCTCCAGTAAACAATGTTTTGCTTACTTTTTGGTCTTTTTTTGTCAATATTCTCTTTGTATATTGAATAATATTTTTCATCAAAAAAAATTATTATTTTATTTCTAAGAATCCGGACTTCGAGTTCACTGATGGAGACGTATAATTTATATTGGGTTCATTACTGTTCACAACCCCACCAAAAAATATTAAAAAATCCCTATGAACCCCATAAGGGGTTCACTATGGGGATGCTCTAAGAAGTTTGTTAGTCTTTTCTCTATTTAAACTAGTTGAAGATACTATTTAGTTGTTGGAACTTGAGAGCAGAATTAACGGTGAGGTGGATAGATGTTCTCAGGAAGGGGTGAAAAGAATGAAAGAAGGTGGAGCCCATCAAAACTCAAAAAACTACTTTCCAAAATCACTAAATAAAATCGATTGTCAAGAAGTTTTTGTACTAATTCGCAAGTTCTACTGACGCACGGACGGTTCGTAATTGTTATTTTTTTAATTTTTTATTTTAATTAGGCCGAAAAAAATACAAAAAAATTTCTATGGGTTTTACCGTTAATCATGCTGTTAGTTCTTCTATGGTTTCTAAGATTGTCTTGACTCTTAACGAACCAGCAACGAACCTAGCTGGTTCCTGACTCAAAGAGAACATAAGCTGATATGCACCACATGTGAGTTGTAGCCCTATAAAGACAGTTGACACGGTCGTTTGCATCCAAGTTCGACAAGTGCTCGTTCGATCTCCTGTCCATTAGACGATGAGTCTGCGCCAAGTAAAATTCTTTGCTTATCTCTACAAGAGTTTAATTAAAGTTTGGACCAATCAACGTACAAACGCGTATTTACTGCTGCTAAAAATCAAACCATGGATTATTGACCGTTCAACATCTTGTCAAGGAGATGAAAAAACGAAATATACACGTCACAAGTTATATTCATTAATCATGTGCACACACAAAAAAAATCATTAATCCCATTGATATACATGCATCCACGGTATTTTATCGAATAGAAAAAAAAACACAAAATGGTAAATATTATCCTTACAATTGTCTTAACTACCAATAATATGTCTTTCTCATGTAAATTAAAACCTTGTTTATCATCTGTAACATGGAGACGAAGACCCGATTCAGATTATTCCACTTTTTGTTACGTGCAACTAGTCTACAGAGTATAGAAATCGGTGGTCCACGAAGTAACTCGCATTCAAACTTTGGAAAGAATCAATTATTATGATATTAACTATTTTATGTACTGGATTCAAACATAGTAGACTTTGATTGATCAAACCAATGATGAAAGTTGATTTATATGATTAATGTGTAACATACGTTCGAGAAATAGAAAACGTAAACCCATATGACGTCATTAGAGATAAAATCGATTAGTCTCGTTCGTTCGTAATGATCTTCCACAAGCCATCAGTAAGAATCTATGATCTTCTTCATATATACATAAAAAACTATGTTCGGACGTGCATGCATCGTTAGACAATCGTAAAAAGCAGAATATTATTTGGATTCGTCGTGAGATTGCCAATAGGTCTATCCTCTCTTTTGATATATGAGCTAATTACCATTAGATAAATAGAGTAATATATTTAATAAAGAATAATATTTTAAGATGGACATAAAATATTTATCACCAAAATAGTTTTTAAAGAAAAAAAATATTAAAATAAAATTTATTAAAAAAAGTAAAATACATATAAACACATTTTGGGTTAATTAATCTAGATTTGAAATTTAGAGTTATGGAATGGGGTTTGGGAAGTGAAATTTATAATTAAAAAAAATATATCAACATTTTAAAATAACAAAAATATATTTTAACCATTTTTTTCTTTAAATATATTTTTGTGACAATTTCTTTTAAAAGGTCTATCTAAAAGATTTGTGATTTAATAAATAGGGTATGGATTAATGTAGTCTCAAATATTATTATTTTTTTGGGCTAAAATAAAAGTATAGTGTCAATTACTTCCACATATGTAAAAAAGCTTAATCCTTGCGTGTCGTCTACGACACTGCCCCTTCTAGTTCTGCTTTTGCAATTAACAACGGGCCGCCTCTTCCATCTTTGACTTGGCAGTCTGCCTTAAACTCCTATAAATATTTCTAGATTTATAGTACTCCCATTATTTATATGTTTGTTTTCACACAAGATCTATATACTACCAAACAAACAAACAAAAGAGAAAAAAAATATATTCTCTTCTTTTGCTATAAGATTCCACAAAAAATTAGGAAATATGGAGGAGGGATACCAAAATGGATCGTCTTATGCTCCGTTTCTGTCGCTGACATCGGCATCAAAACTTTAAATCGGAGTTCCATCGAGGAGAAGAAGAGGCCTCAAAGGTTATAGAAGGTTCTTCAAGAAGCGTGGAGGTGAAAAAAGAAGGGAAGAACAAAGGTTTGCGTTTCAGACAAGGAGCCAAGTTGATATTCTTGATGATGGTTATCGATGGAGAAAGTATGGCCAAAAAGCTGTCAAGAACAACACGTTCCCTAGGTTCCTATTCACTAACTCCCTTGATTAATAAGCTTTATTTATTCATCTTCTTTATTTTTATATTCTTGATATAGAAGAGATTAGTGTTACACTGTACACATGTGTTGAACCAACCTCAAATTTATGTATACCTATCATTTAGATCGAGTGTAGATTGATTGTAACTAGTTTGCACATATGAGTTGATTGATTCTAGAACGAGATCAGTGATCTATGTTTTTATGTCAAAACCAATGTTTTAATAAGGTAAAAGTCTTTTGGTGGAAAATCAAATAAAAATGTGCATCTAGGAAAAAATATGATGACTAATTGCTCTTGTGAATAGTCTATGGATATATCTTCATATCATTCACATCAAGTCTTGATTGATGTAACATGTTAGCTAAACTGCATATAGATTGAATAACTTCTATGCATTATTTTCTTGCTATTCTAAAAACAGTGCCTAACATGAAAGATTTATCTTAAATTGGGAACACAAATATAAAAAAACAAACTCTATTAGGAGAGCAAAGTGTTTTTTTTCTTCTTTTTCTTACTACTAATGGTTTAAATATACTATGTACAGGAGCTACTATAGGTGCACATATGTAGGATGCAATGTAAAGAAGCAAGTGCAGAGATTAACATCGGACCAAGAAGTCGTAGTCACAACCTACGAAGGAGTACACTCTCATCCCATCGAAAAATCTACAGAAAATTTCGAACATATCCTCACCCAAATGCAAATCTACTCTTCTTTTTAATCTCTCAATCTTTTATACCTTTTGTAGCGTATGATTCTGAGAGCTCGTGTTGTAAATTATACTTAGTATTAAAAGTATAATATTACATTTTCATGCATGTTGAAAGAAAAAACAATAGTCATCTGAAACTTTATAAATCTTGGTTTTACAGATTTTAACCAATGCTTTGGGTATTTTATTCAAGTCAAATTGTGTGTTTTAGAGTTTTTAGTCCATTAGTCTCTTCAAAATTTATGTCGGTTTAGAACAAATAGAATTGAATTGGATGTAAAGAAACAAATAAAGATGCAAAACTGTGCAGTCGCGTATAGCAAATGGACCAAAAGTTGTAATCGACCTACCAATAGAGTGATTGTACTTTTTGTTCCATAACTATGAGTGAGGAGTTAAGGTTAAGGCACTTGTTGTTGGTGTTGTTTCCTTAGGGCAGTAAAGTGAGCAGCAAGCTGATCATAGTCAGGAAAGCTTGGGATGAACATGCTTAGCTTCCTTTAAACCTCTTTCTCCTTCTCCTTTTTCCTTTTGTTCAGGCCACATTGTAGTAAACACGTTGTACACTATATGGTAACACTGACCACTCTCTTTCTTTTGACGCCTTTCTGTTTCCCATGTTATAGTACTCCAACATTCCACGTCTTTGGCCACTGGACTGCTTGATGCTGTTCTTGATCTCCTCCTTGACCTCTTTCTTTCTCTTGTCTCTTCTTTAGTTTCTATGAATCTGAATGTCCTCTGATCTTTTCCCACCACTTTCTCCTCTATGTAATCATCCTCAACACATACTTTTCTTTGTTCCCTGATGCTTTACTATGACTCTCTTCTTGTTTTTCCTCCAAGTTTGTGTCTGTGAGAGTGAACTTATACACTTCTGCTTCGCTTTCATCCTCTTGCGTTGGACACAGCTGAGTAGAGGTTACCTACAGAGCGACACACACACCAAACAAGTACGAGATTATATACTTGCACCCCTCTGAACATTAAGAGGCAGAGGAGACTCACTTTGGGAGTGTTTTCGAGTGCCAACACTTGTAGAGGGAGGCCGAACTCTGCTGCTATCTCAGCCACCAACTTGGACTTAGCATCATCAGATACTGAGATTCTTGAGAGTTTCTCTATAATCTGCAATGCGAGTATATGTATAGTACTTGCAAGGCTCTTACAAATAAAGAAAAGAGAGGAAGAAGGCATGTACAAACCTGAGAGTTGACACGATTACCAGGAAGAAGATGGAGAGCCGTTGACACAAAGTGTTGCCCGTACCGTTCTCCAAAAAGAATCCTCAAGGTCCGTAGCTCAGGCAAGTCACCACACCTCGCAGAAGCAAATATAAGCGTTGAAACCGCTTCATTGACGCCATCAGAAACCTCTCTTATGCCTCCGAATGTAAGAGAGGTTTACGAGTATGTAGTCAGAGAACTGGAGCAGCAAATGGTAAAGTGAAATGAGATTCTCATCAAGGTAGAGATCATGAGCCCGACGAAGAGCACGGTCTCGTTCACCTATGCGGAGTAACTGGACTATGTCGTGTCGTAAGTGTGAAGAAATGGCGTGTTTCTTGTTCTTGAGAAGCTTGAGACGACGCTGAAGCTGCTTCAACACCTTCTTACACTTTGAAGCCTTTCGCCATCCGAACAAAAAACAAAACATGGTGTGTTTCTCTGTTCGTATGTAACTCTCAAGCTTCAAAGATGGAACTCTTTGAGAGTTTGTAGGAGAAAGTGGGGTCTCATCACGATTATGGTGTAGAGGACGTGTCCTTGACGGTTATCACTTGCTTATTCTCTATTTAACACATGCAAATAAACCTCCATACACTAACGTTTATCAATTTAATAAGCCTCCACACACTAATAATATGGTGTCATACTTTGATCGGGCATATTTATTCTGAACCGAACAACCAAACTATACCAAAACCTTAATAGTTAAAATCGAACCGAATTCATAAATACAGATTACAATATCAGTTATATTTAGTTTCTAAATAACCAAATATTTTAAAATACTATTATAACTAAAACATCTAAATTACTTTAATATTTTTGATCTAAAATATTTGAAATTATCTAATATATTTGATATTTTTATCCAAACAACCCAAACTTTTGAATTATCAGACACTTTTATTTATATTATCCAAAATTACCTGAGTAACATGTGAACCAAACTCGGCCTGAAAATTTTGAGATATTAGCCGGTTCCCAATTTGTTACAAACCAAAACCAAACCAGATTTTGTAAATAACCAAACAGTTTTTAAATCTCTAGAACCAAAAAGAACAAACACCAAACCACCTAAGCCTACTTTGATCTATATATACTCAATGTGAAAACAAACAATATAGTGGTATGTACCAAGTTTTCATGTCAATTCAATGCGTTACAACCATACATGTATAGGAGTGGTCTGCGTTTTCTTCTTCTTTTCTATAATGGCAAAACGAAAGTAGTAGGAAAGGAGAATTAACTAGGAGGAGCAGGAAAGCATGCATACGCCTGGCCTATAAGCCCAAGCTGGAGGCAACCTAGCATATTTCTCCATCCCTGGCTGTTCCTCGTAAGGCCGTTTCATGAGACGGATCAAGTTGTTGACCTCTGAGAAATCTCCTTGTTCAGCTGCATCTATTGCGCTTTGGCAAGATAGTTCCTTAGAACATACTTTGGATTCACTGAATCCATTCTTGCTTTTCTTTCTTCATCTGATGTGTCACCACCACTCACCTACAGTTTCAAAATCCACACCACATAAACAAGGAGTTGCAATCAACCAGAAAAAGATAGAGGGAACAAACAATGTGATATATACCTCCTGTATATACCCTCGCACCCATTTGATCCAAGCTTCTTTTCTTTCCTTTCCAATGTCCAAGAGCGCAGGTCTCAAGGGTGTCAATAACTCATCATCAGGTGTGTTGAGGTTTGCTTTTACATTTGAAGAAGCCGGAAGAAGTTTGTGTAATCAACTTTATCAGCAGCCATATTGTTCAGAAGGTTACTAATCATCTCCTTGTTATACTTGGAAAGACCAAGCTTCTTTGACATTATGGCTTCATACTCATCCATGAATTTATCACCATACCTAACATCACAAGAACCTTAACAACATTCCAATCAATAGTGGAAAACAAAGTTTACCTCTCCATGGCGTAATTAGCCTCCTTTTCATTTATCAGCTGGGCAGAAGCTAGAGCCTCAGAGAATTGAGCAATATTCCACAAGCCGATGTCAGGCTGATTTGCAAAACAGTATCTTCTTCTCAGGGAGGTCTGTTGTGTTTGGGGTGTAACTTGGATCAAAAGCATCTAAGAACCCAAACGGGCCATAGTCAATGTTTGACCCAAAATGCTCATGTTGTCAGTGTTGAGCACACCATGTGTGAACCTACACCTTGCCATCTTGCAAATAAGGTAGCTGTACGCTCCGCAACTTCAACAACCCATGCTAATGTAATTAAAGAAGCAGAAGAGTTAAACCAATATTCACCATTAATGTAACTATTGTGGCAATAGCAAGAGTCTCATCAGTGAATTTGAATAGTGTCTTACCAGCATACTTGTTTGATGTTAGATCCACACTGAATCATCATCATCATCGCCGGTTTTGAAAGATAAGATATCACTTGTGATCACGCTCTTCTCTATCTGTGGGAAATGATGTCTAATGGCATAGTCTGCCAACTTCCGAACAATGTCAAGATCCTCTTTTCCTCTAGAAGCATGTATTTGGTATGAGCCGAACCGTAGAAACGACTGAGAAACCCTGCAAACGATAGCACCAGGTTCTTCCTTCGGATTGCCACTGCAAACATACAATAGGGGTAGTAGTCAACCAACTAAGAAACCACCTAGACCAAGTACGTTAGGAAGGTTTTTTGGGGACATACTCATAAAACATGTCGCGAATGACACATTGACCTGTTGTGAGAAGACAAAGGGCGCGAGTGGTAGGGATACCAAGACAATGCATGGCCTTCACTGCAAAGGAACTCCCTGATGCTACTACGCAGCACTGCAAGGCCATCAGAGAAACGGCTGTAAGGAGTCCTACCCGCACCTTTGAGCTGCAGCTCCCATCTTTCACCTTTGGAGTTCAGAACTTCTCCAAGAGTTATGGCACGACCATCGCCTAGTTGTCCAGCCCACCTGCCAAACTGGTGTCCCCATAGCATTGAGCCATAAGCATTCTGTAGAGAAAAGAGTATTAGAAACTTTGGTTGTAACCTGAATAATCAGAGATATAGGTAAGGATTACGTACGCTCCTGGCAAAGGTTTAGCACCAGATAGTAGGAGAGGGAACTCTGGTCTTTCAAATCTGCGACCAAAGAGGTCAGAGTTTAGTCTGAGCATACAGGTGAAGAAAAGAATCAAAACTCACTCTTTAGGATGAAGATCCAAGAGGTCTGCAACAGAATCAGACCATGATACAAGGTGAGGATCATCTACTTGTACCTGATGGGAAACTTTTGAATAACAAGCATGAAATACCTGCCCAAATTACAATAAACAAAATCAAAATCCGGATAATTAGCTTGATAAATAACAATTATGAGCCTCGAATTCACATAATATACCAAAATGCATAGACTTTTAGTTAAGGAGCCTTCAAAAGCACAACAAGGCACTCAACCAACACGTAAAAATATGAACTTGGTGACTCTTTGTATTTTTACCTTACGTGAGATAACATCGGTTCTGGGATCACCAGGCAACTCGTTAACAAAGGAGTGGTCCCAGTTAAACTCTTCGAGCTTCTTTTCATCTTATCACCACCTTCATCAGTTTGATTCTGCATATCTTCCCCTAAGGAATCCGTCGGAGAAGATTCCATCGGACGGAACGGAGAAAGGAGAAGAAGAAGGACGGGAAGGGACTACTGAAACTCTCGGCGAAGAGAGGGGCAAAAAGGGACATTTCACAGAGGAAGTGGAGGGATGAAGCGGTCGGAAGTAGAAGCTAGACGACGGACACCATCGCAACAACATCGCTCCTTCTCTTTCACATTTGCACTGAAACCGCCTCCTTTGGTTTATCTATCTGTTCAGACCAATCTCGGTTCACTTGCTTTTTTGTCGTTTGTTGTCTTAAGCCAAATCGATTTCTGTGTAATAAACCGAAATTACAATATGAATTCATTTCAAACCGGGTTTAAGACAGAACCGAAAAGAGAACGAAGTGAAAACCCAAAACGACGAACAGTGCCGTCGTTTGCGTAACTCAAACCAACCTTTCAACTGGGAAAAAAATTAGGGCAAAATATTATCGGTTTCACGTCCGCGGCTCATAGATTTCTCGGAAAATCTTTGACGGTTTGTTCAGTGATATTCAATTCCCCGGCGTCGTGTCAGCTTCCTGGAGATCTATTGATTCTGAAATTGAATTGGGCGGTGATAAAGTTTCTTACTTTGAATCGGCCTTGTTCCTATCTTCTGATGTTTTTCGCTCAAATCTATAATCTTTCGGGAGTGATGAAAAGTGTCGGTTGATTGAAGTTTTCGAGAGTAGATCCAAAGAACAGTCACGAGAAAAGTATGTGCTTGTTTGGTTTTGCATTATAATCTGTGCAATTTGAGTTTTGTTCATCTTCAAACTAGTGGTAATTAGGTTAGGAAAGTATAGTTCTCGAATTGGTAATACTTTTTCAGAAAATTTAGCTGAAAGTTTATGATTAGGATTACTTGAAACAAAAGTTTATGTAGTTCGAATCTCGTCAAGCTGTGAACTTGTTTCTTCCGTGAGTTACTGCTGCGTTTTGTGAAGGTTCAACGAAAGTTAATATTCTTCGTGCACTTTGGATTCCAGCGTTGACCCTTAAAAAGGTTTTTGTTCTGTTGAAGAGTGAGTGTTATGTTTTGTTGTTGTTTTGCAGCTCGTGCGTTGGTGTAACTAGCACCACGTTTTGATTCTTTAGCTTCCCTGTTGACGCATCATAAGGAAAGGACACAAATGGATTACCGACCTTTCTGATAGTAGTGGTTGAGTCTTTCTTCTTTCTAAGATGTCTGTCTCCCCGTTTCGTAACTAAGTTGGTGTCCTCAACAATTAGAGATGTTCTTTTATTGTAATTGTGTTCCATGTTTTTCTTTGCTTAGAAGAGTTCATTCTCAAGTTTTTTTGTTTGTTTTTTCAAACTGATGTACTATGTTTTGTTTGTCTATTTGTTGCTGTCTTTGGTGATTGTGTTTTTTCTTTTGAAACTCAGGTACTGATGATGACTCGTATACCTCCATCACATCAAGTAGATATCAACGAAGTGGGAGACCTGCCGGTAATGCAGGCCTTCAGTTATGAATTCTGCTCCTATCAAGAGTGCACAATGACATGGAAACTCAAATTCATCTCATTGAGCAAGATGCGTATAAGCTCAATACTCCTGCATTAAAGCCCAGTCTGATGCTATTACTGAGGTGATAATTCTACTTGTCTTCTTCATGAATAACTCCATGCTTATGTAACTTAACATCTAAAATATAGTAAATTATTCAGGAGAAGAAAGTTTGATGCACTGAACTAGAAAGGAACTTCGGGTGTCTGATGAGGAACACAGAGAGCTGTTATCAAGGGATTAATGCTGATGAAATGATCAGGCGAATAAGTTGTTTTTGATACTGTGATCAATCTGCTAACACAGAGAGCTCTTATGGTTGGAGCATAAAACATGTTAATTAAAAATCATGTTAGGGAATGGATAAAGCGCGTAACAGCCTTCAGTCAGTGTTCCTCAGATGTTTATGATAAGCTCCGAGTCCAGCCGTTTCAGGATCACGTAAGAAGCAAAAGACATCACAATCAATGGCTGCGCCATCTCCTGCTCTGCACCATCAATGCAACATCTTCATCTGCGCTAAAGAAGGGGAGGTTCCTCCAGCCGGTCCAAAGACCTAAGAGCCTAAGACAGTAAGTCATAATGATGCGTGACTCTCTTATTTTTGTTACTATGATAACACATATTCTCAAAATTTTCATTATTTGTGAAGTCGATGCAGTTCCAGCTACAGGCATCGCTGGAGGCCTCAGGCTGGTGCATTTACAAATGAACTAGTGAATCAGGAGCAAATGCACCGTTGATTGGAAAGAAGGTATGACAAGGTGGCCTGAGGACAACCATTTCTTATGAAGGCTGTTTATCACAACTACAACCCGTGAGACGGTATCTCATCTTTAGCATAGCTCTATACTGCTAACTGACATATTAGTCCTACGCAAATCTCCATCTCTTGATATCATATTCTTTACCTGTGTGTATTATCAAACTATATCGATATGGTGGCGGCATGCTTTGTAGTCTATGATCACTCTAGAGCACAATCGTATAGCCCAATAGAAACTTGGCGAATGGTACATCTTAATGGAAGAGGTGCCTAGATTTCACTTTTCTGATGCAGAAGATTAATTATGTGTTCTAACTTGTTTCAGCTGCTACTCAGTATGTTCCTGAGTGATTATGATAACTACTTAGTACGCAAAAGAACATCATCATCTGCTGGCTTCAGTTTCTTATACCATAGAGGAGAGTATAGTGTGTGTGTATATTTTCTCTAGAGCTCAGTTTCATTCTTTGCATCTCTGATTGTTCTTTCTATCATATATTTGTATAGATATCTCCGGGAGATATTAGATGGGAAGGTGAGTGATTCTCGTAAAGGAGGACATACTGGGCAAGGCCGTGGAAGTACAGAGTGGCAATGCCGTGGTGTGGTCCTACTCAGGTAGAGGTAGGGAAACATGAAGATACAGCCACACAAGGCACAGAATGGCATCGGGAAGAAAGCGTTAGGCGATATTGAAATACTTCACACTGATACACTAATAAAGAGGTATTAAATCCAAGTTTGACTCTGAGAATGTTAAAGTTCACAATGGTTAGTGATCTGAGTATTGATTTTATGTAAATTTGTTGTTACAGATAGAAAAAGTTTTTGGAGCACTTAACCCCAACCCAGCAGAGGTAGAGAAAGCAAAGAGAGCGCTAAGAGTAAGAACCATACTCATGATGCATGTGTTTGTTGGTAATCACGAA